>JAPDDL010000913.1:0-68872 GCA_027422435.1 Schizopygopsis pylzovi | reverse complement strand
CAAAGCAACTGAGCTCCAGAAATACCGTTTAAGATGAAGATCAGAACGCGACAGACACACGCTTCATTAGTGCTGAATATAACACTGACTGCAAGAACAGCAAATACAACACGCTTAAAGAAGACCAACAACAAGCTCCTAATGAACCCTTCACGACTCTGTGTGTTATCTGATCACGAGCTGCTCTAATGATTCGCGCTCCGCGGTCCCGATCTGACTCAAATGATTCGCGCTCCGCGGTCCCGAACTGACTCAAATGATTCGCGCTCCGCGGTCCCGAACTGACTCAAATGATTCGCGCTCCGCGGTCCCGAACTGACTCAAATGATTCGCGCTCCGCGGTCCCGAACTGATTCAAATGATTCGCGCTCCGCGGTCCCGAACTGAGTCAAATGATTCGCTCTCCGCGGTCCCGAACTGAGTCAAATGATTCGCTCTCCGCGGTCCCGAACTGATTCAAATGATTCGCGCTCCGCGGTCCCGAACTGAGTCAAATGATTCGCGCTCCGCAGTCCCGAACTGACTCAAATGATTCGCGCTCCGCAGTCCCGAACTGAGTCAAATGATTCGCTCTCCGCGGTCCGAACTGAGTCAAATGATTCGCTCTCCGCGGTCCGAACTGACTCAAATGATTCGCGCTCCGCGGTCCCGAACTGACTCAAATGATTCGCGCTCCGCGGTCCCGAACTGAGTCAAATGATTCGCTCTCCGCGGTCCCGAACTGAGTCAAATGATTCGCTCTCCGCGGTCCGAACTGAGTCAAATGATTCGCGCTCCGCAGTCCCGAACTGACTCAAATGATTCGCGCTCCACGGTCCCGAACTGAGTCAAATGATTCGCGCTCCGCGGTCCCGAACTGAGTCAAATGATTCGCGCTCCGCAGTCCCGAACTGACTCAAATGATTCGCGCTCCGCAGTCCCGAACTGAGTCAAATGATTCGCGCTCCGCGGTCCCGAACTGACTCAAATGATTCGCGCTCCGCGGTCCCGAACTGACTCAAATGATTCGCGCTCCGCGGTCCCGAACTGACTCAAATGAGCACCAATAATAACTGTGCAGCAAATCAGCATTGAATGATTTCTGAAGGATCATGTGATACTGAAGACTGGAGTAATGATGCTGAAAATACAGATTTAATCACATAAATAAATTACAGTTTAATATAGTTTCACATTGTTTTAAATTCTAATAGCATTTTACTGCTTTTAATTAAATAAATGCAGCCTTGGAGAACATAAAAACTTCTATAAATAAACTAAAATACACATTTATTTATTGCACATATAAATGCATATTTAAAAAAACAAAAAACATATACAAATATAAAAACACTTTGATATTGTATTTGCAGGGACAACACACATGGGACTTTTCTGCTGTGGTGCAAAGTGTTGCATCAATAAAGCCTGAGTAAAACCATGTCGCAGATCACCAGTGAACAGGTCCTTGTGTAGTGTGAAGAGCATGTGAGTCGTCTTTGTGGACTGGAACGGTGTCATGGCTCTGTTTGAGAGTGTGGAGTGCAGCACTGACCCAGTCGAAGGCGCAGGAGTTGTTGTCCTCTCTCTGAGACGGTAAATGCTCACACAGTCCTGGACAGCTGCGCACGAGGACAAACGCCAGGCTCATCAGCAGTGACAGCAGATAATACGGCCGGTAAAACCATTTATAAACCGTAGGAAGGTAGTAGAAAGTGGACAGCAGTCCTCTGATTAAACCCATTCCTGCAGACGTGTGACAGACGGAGAGCCATGTGCTGAAGAAGAGTAGAAATAGACCAGAGACAGCTGAGAGAGGTAACATGACCCTTCAGACCGCAGAGACACCGATCCTTCAGACAATATATGATACACATGGACAGGGTGAAGAAAAGAGACATCGATATGAAGTTAAAACTGAAGGGTTTACTCAAACAACACGTGAGGAATAGATGACCGAAACAACACGGAGATGCTTTATAGCATTCATAGAGATGTTCAGAAATATGTGACCCTGCAGCACATACGCAGTCATAAGCAGCACAGCTATAGTATGGGTCACAATTATTGATTTTTATTTTATGCCAAAAATCATTAGGATATTAAGATCATGTTCCATGAAGATATTTTGTATAGTAAATATATCAAACCTTAATTTTTTATTAATAATATGCATTGCTAAGAACTTAATTTGGACATCTTTAAAGATGATTTTCTCAATATTTAGATTTTTTTGCATCCTCAGATTCCAGATTTACTAAATATTGTCCGATCATAACAAACCATACATCAATGGAAATATTATTTAATCAATCTCAATTTAGAAATGTGGCCCTTATGACTGGTTTTGTGCTCCAGGGTCACTTATAGAGTAACAGAGGAAACCATCGTCTCAGGGCTTAGATCGGGTCACACTGCTCTTAATAGCAGTTTGAATATAATATAATAGAACAGACTATAATAGAATAGAACATAATAGAAGAATAGAATAGAACAGACTATAATAGAATAGAACATAGTAGAATAGAACAGATTATAATAGAATAGAACATAATAGAATAGAACAGACTATAATAGAATAGAACATAATAGAAGAGTAGAATAGAACAGGCTATAATAGAATAGAACATAATAGAGTAGAATAGAACAGACTATAATAGAATAGAACATAATAGAAGAGTAGAATAGAACAGACTATAATAGAATAGAACATAATAGAAGAGTAGAATAGAACAGACTATAATAGAATAGAACATAATAGAATAGAGTAGAATAGAACAGACTATAATAGAATAGAGTAAAATAGTATAGAATAGAACAGACTATAATAGAATAGAACATAATAGAATAGAGTAGAATAGAACAGATTATAATAGAATAGAACATAATAGAATAGAACAGACTATAATAGAATAGAGTAGAATAGTATAGAATAGAACAGACTATAATAGAATAGAACAGAATAGAGTAGAATAGAACAGACTATAATAGAATAGAGTAAAATAGTATAGAATAGAACAGACTATAATAGAATAGAACATAATAGAATATAATAGAACAGACTATAATAGAACAGAACAGAATAGAACAGACTATAATAGAATAGAACATAATAGAATAGAGTAGAATAGAACAGACTATAATAGAATAGAGTAGAATAGAACAGAATAGAACAGACTATAATAGAATAGAACATAATAGAATAGAGTAGAATAGAACAGACTGTAATAGAATAGAACATAATAGAATAGAGTAGAATAGAACAGACTATAATAGAATAGAACATAATAGAATAGAGTAGAATAGAACAGACTGTAATAGAATAGAACATAATAGAATAGAGTAGAATAGAACAGACTATAATAGAATAGAACATAATAGAATAGAGTAGAATAGAACAGACTATAATAGAATAGAGTAGAATAGAACAGACTATAATAGAATAGAACATAATAGAATAGAGTAGAATAGAACAGACTGTAATAGAATAGAACATAATAGAATAGAGTAGAATTTAAGTGTGGCCTAGTCCTGGATTAATCTAATCCCTGGCCAGAAAACTGCCTCTTTAAATAATAGCTTGTTACTGAAGCACTAATATTTAGGACTTTGTTTATCCTATATTTATTTTGTGATTTAATCATTATTTTGAGTTAGTTCTCTCTTTTCAGTGATCTGGCCGAACGCATCTCAAAACCTTCCCCTGGCAAAGGGTCTAACATTAACGGGGACTTGAGGCAAAATGCCAACAAATTGGACTGTTGTGAATAAAGTGAAAATAAAATTAAAAGTGTTGATTGCGGCATTACGTTTAGATCTGATCATATCGCATCATATTTATTTTTACGTGTTTTAGTGTGTTGCACATTTTAACTAATCACGCACGATTCTGTTGAGTTTATGAATGCATTGGTCAATCAGAAGTGTTAAAATGAGTCATCGCTTTTGTTCGGTGCACATGCTCGCTGACTGAATTCTACACTCTTGCAAAATTCTTATCATAAACAACAAAGTGCGGATGTAAGTAAGAGATTCATTTGACAGTGTAGACAGCTTCATTGATAATAACGGGAATTTTTGAGAGTGCTTAAACTCACACTAGAGTATATAATCAGTGACAACTAGGGGTGTGCGATATCAAGGTCAAGGTCAAGGTTTCTTTATTTGTCACATGATAAATTATACAGGGTATAATCAAAAGTGAAATGTAGGTCAAATCAGGTCCGCTCAGTGGACAGTGCAAAGAATAAAAAATTACATAAAAGTAACACCACACAAGAGCATATATATATATAGGTAAAAAAAGAACTAAAAAGTAAAATGTGCAGTAGAATAAATAAAACAGTAAGATGTGCAAAACAAATAGGATGTGCAAAAACAGTATATGGGACTTAATAAATATTAGTATAAACAGGAGGGATGAGAGGGATGTGCAACGGGTTGTACTGGGTATGCACACATAGCGGCAATATGGATGATGAGAATATGAATGTTTTTGTTATTTTTTTTACAGATAATAATGAGTCTTGTGAAAGTTTATGGAACAGAGTTTGTGTTAAGGAGCCTGATGGCCTGAGGCAAGAAGCTCCTCCTCAGTCTCTCTGTCTTTGCCATCATGCTCCTGAAGCGCCTGCCAGATGGCAGTAAACGGAAAAGATGGTTACCGGGGTGGTTTGAGTCTTTGATGATTTTAGCAGCTCTGCTTCTGCTTCTGCAGTGATATGACGATTTTTGATCGTGGATGATAAAAATGTCTCCAAGATCAGCTTCTGGAGAAATATCGTAGTATCGTGCTACAGCGCACATTCTGTCAGTTACAGTTCTGGCGCCTTCGTATCAATAAACTTTACAATGCGACATACATTCACATCAGTGTTAACACAGCAGTAGAGTTACTCTCACGGACATGGTACATTATTTCCGTGTTTTAAAGCCTTGTCGGAAACGTTTCATTCACGCGCTGTTCTGACGTGCGCTTTTTCTGAGTCCGTACACCTGAAGAGCGCGCAAGAAAAACCCTGTCTAACAGCGCCTGGTAACTCAACTAAGTTATCTTTCGTGTTAATACTGTCAAAACACACAAGGTTTATGTATAGACTGAGTTGGGTATGTCTAAAATGAAAGTAAACAGCTGAGACAAAAATGGATGCGTGCTTGTATATTAGGTGCGTGCAGGTCTTAAAGGGACAGTACTAAAGATGCAGCCAACTTTCATTAAAGGGATAGTTCACCCTAAAACTTGTCATTATTTACTTACTCACATGTTGTCCCAAACCTGTGTTAATGTATTTATTGTGCTGAACACAAAAGAAGATATTTTAAAAAATGTTTGTAACTAAACAATTGCTTGTCCACTGGCTTCGATAGAAGGAAAACAACTCCTATGGAAGTCACTGTGGACCAGCCACTGTTTGGTTACCAACATTATTCAAAATAGCATTTATGTTCAGCAGAAGAAAGAAACTCATTCAGGTTTAAAACTAAACTTTAATGAGTAAATGATGGTTTAAATATAAAACAACAGACAGATGACAGAATTTTTATTCTTTAATGCTAAAACAACAAAACATAAAGAGAAAGAAATAACTCCCTACTCTTGACAGAAATAATAATACAGCTGCTTTAATAGGAATACATACATAGTGTTTTACTTTTATATTTGCTCATTCAATTTCTTGAATGCTACTGCTAAATATGCCTATTGTATCTGAAAATAAAGCACTGTTTGATTTATTTGTGTATTTGTAATGTGTATATTTGTTCTTATTTTTAATAACAAAGATAAAATAATACAGATTTTTATCTTCGCCCACTTTGGTCTAAATATCCACCATTCTTTTTTATATTTTGTTCCCTTGAAAGGATTTGTCTTTATAACAGTGAAATAATTTTGGATGCTCTGCTCAGACAAAATAGTAAAACCAACATGACAAAGAATCATGATAAAATCGTGATATATATATATATTATTTTTTTTAAATCGTGATATGACATTTTTGCCATATCGCCCACCCCTAGTGACAATGTGAACATTTACATATGTTCTTGGCTTGCTTTAGGTACATAATTAATTAACTGTTTGAATAATTGTGGACATTTAATGAAATAGCTAGTAGCTTACAATGTTTTTCTTAAACTGTGATCACATTAAAGATGAATTCAGTCGTATTAAAATATTTTATGAAATAACACCCATATCTGGTACTTGCCTAAAAAGATGGGTTTATGATGTATGTAGTTAATAGATTACACTAACATTAGGCTACTTTTACTTTTTGCTGAATCATATGAAGAGGTTTCTGAGTAGGTAAAACAAACAAGATCACAGAGACCAAACTGCTGGATAAAGTGGACCATGGATCGTGGAAGCGGAGGGCACTTTTGAGGTCTGGTACAAATATGAGATACAAAAATACATATGCTATAGGCTCATATGTATGCATGATCAATCATTAAAATATTGTGATCTCGATTCAAACACACACAATCTTGTTTCTTTATGATGATGATTCTGCTATGTCTATTGAACCAGTGAAATCATATCGGATCTGAGTATTTAGTGGTTCTATGTGTAAGTTTTCGACTCTACTAAAGCATAAAAATACCATAATATGTTTGCAGATATTTAAGAAACATGCTAAGTTAACACACTTGTTTATCTGAAAAACAAAGCTACAGTCAGTCAGAAAAAGTGCATTCTGTGTCGGAATGTTGGTCTCTGTTTTGGTTTGTGAAACCCGCCCATTGCCAGTTTCCCCAATTTTATTTTGGCACCCTGGGTTGCCAGTTGGCAGGAAATACAACATATTTCATTTAATTTATGGTTATGTGCGCTCTTTCCTGTTGGTGTCTCTGAGGAGGAGGGGCCGGGTGAAAAAACCCCTCTCCAATATTTTGAATTTGGACTGCAATACCTAGTTCATCCGTCAATCCTACATACAGAACCTTTAATGGGGTGGGGGGGGGGGGGGGGGGGGGGGGGGCAGAGGGCACCCTTGTGCAGAAAATCATAACATAATAACTGATTATGGACAAAAGCATCCAGCTATCGCTGTAACTGAATAAGAGAAGATAGAATCGATTTCCAATAAAGCCAATAAACACTCGACTGTGACAATTTATAGTTTGTCTGTGTTCTTAAAACCACCTCAGGTATTTTCATAATGATACATAAAAATAAGTAGATTTATAATCCATCGCTAATTGACATAACCTTTTATTACAGTAGAAGATATATATTTCTGCGTTCTGTGATAAGAAGACACAAAATATTACCAAAGTAAGTTATTTATAACATTCGACTGATGCTGTTTAGTATGTTATAATGTTCTCTTTTGTTTGACAGCAGGTTTAGAAACGCTTCTCATTACAAGTCATTAAGGGAAGGGAGTGTGCTGCTTTTTCAAATTCACGTTATAAGCAGGAGGAGCGCGTAGACTCATGGACACACAGCCAGTTTGGAGAGAAATAAAATACATGGAAATGATTTAAACGCAAAGCCGGGAAAAGAACTCGTATTTTTCTGTTGCTTGATTTGAGTACTGCCCGTAGACAGAGGCGTAACCAGGGCGTCGCCTAGTTCAGAGTGACAAATTGTACCAGCGTACTTTGAGGTCAAAATGCGTATCCACTACGTAAAATGCGTACAGGTTGGCAGATCTGAGGAAGTCTTCATTCATTTATTTCAAGTGATTTTTTACATAATGAATTCATTAAAATTAATACATATTTTATATTTTTTTATTACATTTTCCAATAAAACAACAGTGGTACTGGTATCGCATAACAACATGTACAGGCTAATAAGCTAGTAGATATTAGACATTCAAATGCATAAGAGCAAAGACAAAAATAATATAAAATTATAAACCAAAATTAGAAAGACATAAGTCACTGAGTATCCTCGAGAAAGTTCCAGAGAGAGGACCAAATGCACCAGAACACCTCAGATCTTTGATGTACATCATAAGTTAGTTGTCTCCTGACTCATCCACATATTGGTTGAAGGTATCTGAGCAGTTGACCATAATAATAGTATACATTTTTTTGGCCAGATATATACAAAAATTCAGTAGAGATTCTTTATCACAGTCCAGACACAGATCCGCTGTACAGTTCAGAAGGTATACCACTGGGGACAGTACAAAAGTCTTTCCAATAATCTTTTGAAAAATTGTGAATCTCTTTCCAGTACATTTTATCACAATCCCAAAATACATGCATCACTGTGCCAATTTCTCCCTTACATTTAAAGCATAACTGAGAACAACTGGGAAATATTCTATGGAGGCGAACTGGGGTTAGATAAGTCTTGTGACAAAAATTATCATTTTGTTAGTGAACCGAAATGTAAGCACTTTTGGGGAAGATATTTGAACAGACAGATAACCATTCCTTATTTCTAAAACTAGACCCTATGTACTTTTCCCATATCACTCTTAAAGAGTCAAAGGATGAAGGACAAACATTAAACAGCATTGTACATAATTCAGAGATCTTCTTTTTAAGAGTAAATTAAGAAAAAATATGTTTTCTATTTTAATAAGATCAAGTTGTATATTAACTTCTTTTAACTGTAACTCTAAAAAGTGTCGGATTTGAAGAAAAATCTATACTGGTCAGATTAAACGCTTGTCTTAACTTCTGAAATGATATAATTTGACCTTCATCAAATAAATGACCTTGCTCCGACACTCCTCTTGACCTCCAAGTCAAAAGGCCAATATTCTGCTTGGGAGTGGATCAGGATTGAGTGCAATTGGAGACTTCAGAGACAACTTATATGGAATGGATAAATATTTCTTAACATCCTTCCACACCAAAAGAGTATTTGTTACAGTGAAAATATTATAAATAAATGGTAACATAACAGTCTAGGAAAACTTCTAGTGGATTCAATCCCGACCCAGCGTGAATCAAATCTGTAAATAAACCAACTTAACATGCATAATTTATGCAGACCAAAAATATAATTGAAAATTGAGTAGGGAAGCCCCACCCAATTCATTTGGTTTTATCAATACCGAAAGTTTAAGTCTGGGTTTTGAAGAATTTAAGAATTAATCCTTTTAAAAAAGTTTGTATTTAAGTAACATGGTAGATTTTGGAATAGGAAAATATACATATTTTTAAATAGACTAATTTATAACATTAAATAAAACATTTTGTCAGAACCTGAAAGGAAATCAGACAACCAAACTAAATAATACGTAGGCTAATGTTTTGTTTTCAGAATCGTGGGAGAACCATGATCTCTATTCTAAAAATCTAATCTAACTAATGCTATTAGTACTGTTTCTAATATTAAAATGTAAAGACTATGATTACACTAGACTGTAGTACATTAACAAAGATTTGGTGCATTGTAATGCCTTTTCTTATCTAGTGTGCCAGTGTGCGGAATGCTGCAAGCCAAAACCCTCTTGCACCAATGCCAAAAAAAGTTGTCCGGCTGTCCAGCGTAGTTAACTTACTACTCTCGCAATTCTGAGAAATAAAGTCGTAATTCTGAGTAATAAGGTCAGAATTGCGAGATAGACACTTTTTTTGCGAGATATAAACAAATTTAAGAAAATAGTCTCTTTTTTTCCCCCTCAGAATTGTGACATAAAAATTCACAAATATCTTGTTTTATTTTTTATTCAGTGGTGGAAACGGCCTTTCATAAAGTATGAAGAACTTTAATGAAATGTGAATTTAGTGAGTCAAAGATAATGTTGAATACCAGGGCATTATTGCATACTTCTATCACAGTGACCTGTAAATTATTATTTTTTGCTTTTACATACCATCATTTTATAATCATTCCTATTTGTGCAGCATATGTCCTAAGTTATTGTACAGCTGTGAGAACATACTCACGTTTGTCAGGAACACGTTTGTCCTTCACTTTCTGTTTAGGGGGTTGAGACCACCTCAGTGTCACGTCTGTGAATCCTCTATCAGCCAGAGCAGATCCCAACTGGAAATAACATTCATACTAAACTGATTAGATCAGAATATGAAAAGACATTCAAATCTTCCTCTCATCTTTTCTCGTGTCATGTCCCAAACAATACTTTAGTAAAGTCATGTCTCTTTAAAATGTGAGAATATTGTAAATGTGTTCATGCTGTAAATAGTTTGACTGAATAATGAATAGGTGTTCTGCACTCCTGTCGGTGAACCTTTGTGTCATAATATATCCCGTTTCTCTCTTTGCAAATGGAACTGCACTGAAGGACAACAACAGCTGATTTTGTCTTTAACAAATTCAGGTCATAATATTTAACAAAGCAATAAGTGTTTGTTTTCTCATCACTTGTTACTTTTTTTTTCTCACCTGTTTCATTACGTTTTCTCTCATTGTAGAGTTGGTCAAATCATTGCTGTAGTGAAACAGCAGTTTTACAAATGATATTTTTAAACAGGGACCTAGAAAAATATATTTGTATATATGTAAATTCATAAAAATATTGTTTGCATCCTACACATGAGCACCCTAGATATTGCCAAAAAATGATAATTTGAAGACATTATTATCTGATATATTATAAAGCAATATTACTGATGTATACCTTCTCCATAGACTTTCACCTCACACAGAGTGAGGATCTTCCAGTCTCCAGGAATGATTAGATTCACGTAACGTCCCTCCATCCCATCACATGAGTAGCTGTAGGACTCACCTGCTGTAATAACAGCACATCTACAGACAGAGAAACAGGTGAAGGATATAAAAATACTGTCATATGTGCATTAATTATTCACATTTGTGCTCACATTCTTTCAACCTCAAGTTTCTCACATGGGATTGTTGGTGCCGTTGTTCTCCAAAGAGTTTCTAATGCGAATCACCACTCCGTTTATTTGTTCAGCACAGCAGACTTTTCTATTAGTGACGACCACTTTACTAACTCGGTAGATATCATGCAGATCCAGCCTCCACCACGGGTCTGTCTCATTAAGGGGTGAGGAGCATCCCGTATACAACTGCTGGAGACCTCGATCAATGGCCTTTTCAGCAAACCAGTCTGCAGATGTTGACGACTGTGGCTCAGTGGCTCCTCCTAATGCCCGATTTCCTGGAAAATTTATAAAATCCTGTCGTGACCCATGTTTATACACAATTTGAATAAAATTTGAGAGCAACAGTGGGGGACATGATGGTGAAGCATGTAATTTCTGCACCAACTAGCCTACTGTCACCAAACGGAATTATAAACAGAATGACTTTTTGTCTAACAATGTCCTTCACACCTAAATACAAAATGATTAGATGCACCTAGTTATTCATTACATCATTAGTACCAACAACATGGTGAAAGTATAACAAATATCTTCAATAACACCCATTTGGAATAAAGAGAAAGTTGACTGTTAATTTGTCTGACAGATGTGGACTGTTTAACATGAGAAATTAACAGAATTTTTTTTAATTCCCACATGAATATTTTCCCCACTTTGTAGCCTTATGTCAGGGATGCAAACTTTTTCACCTTTCGGTTTGTGTGAAGTTGTGTGATTCGTGTAGATCTGGTGAGTTTTTTTTTTGGGGGGGGGGGGGGGGGGGGGGGGCGTTGGGGGTCTCTTTACATTACTACTAACTCAATTCTGTACCTGTTCGAACTCACCCACTTTCAAACACTCCTGTGTGGTGTTGTGCGCGTGCTCTGTTTCGAATTACACAGCCAAAAGTGCGCTATAGATGGAGTGATGCGCACAATGCGCTATAGATGGAGTGATGAAGTATTTTGCTCCGCCTATATAAAGATCGCTTCACCCCAACTTCTTACTCATCGACTTTTCCCAAATTTTAACAGCAGCTTTATCAAAAACAGGCTTGCTCTGTGGTGAGGGATGCGGGCCAAAGAGCCAGGCAGGAGGAGGAGAGGAGTTGAATCGGTAAAGTGCTTGATAGGGACTCGAAACGGAGGCAGGCATCTAACCTATCCTATTGTGTTCGCGCACCATGAGTGTAGAATACGTAAACAGGGCCGGCTACAGGCATGGGCAGGAGTGGGCTGAGCCCACCCAAATGACTGTCTTGCACACCCAATCAAAATTAGACAAAGATTGCGTTATTGTTTTATGCAGTGATTAAAATCAATCTGAAGTGAACTGTATTTTGAGAAGTTTAAGATATAGCTGGAGACTGCCCCAACAATAATAAAATAACAGCAGAAAATTGCAGCATTTAGCTTTTATTGGCTGAAATCAAGGCGCGCTGAATTCACGCGGAGCTTCAGTCTGTCGCAGAAAAGCTGAGGCTGACAATGAGCAAAAACGGGCAGAAATATTTGCGCGCTATCACGGGAAGTTTGTGAGTTACGGGGAGTTTTATAGGCTATATGTATCATAGCCAACCACTGAAATTACCTGGGTTGAGTTTCCCAAAAGCATCGTAAGATTAAGTACGTTACATCATAGATCCATTGAACCCAATGGAGGTACGATCAATTTAGGCTTAAGTTACGATGCTTTTGGGAAACACAGCCTTGATCAGTTTTAATGTTCTAAAAAACCTGCTCATAATGTGCATTCATTCATTGCATGGATGGCTGGGGCAAGAACATAATATACGCATCTAAAATGCATGTAGGCTATACAGTTCAGTTGAAAGCTTACCACCTTTGGCTTGCTGTTTATGCTGAATGTAAGAATGAAAATTGAAAGTAAAGATCCTATTGCGATGAAAGTTGTGTTTGTTACTATAGCAACAGTGTGCTCGACGTAGCGTTCCCCTTGTACGACGTAAACCAGTGGTTCTCAAAGTGTGGTAGGAGTAGCACTATAGTGGTACTCAGAGGAATCGCTAAACAATAGCATTTGTTTTTAAAACAATACATTTTAATGGAATCTTTATTTGAGTATTTTTTTTTTTACAAGTAAGTACAGTAAGGTTTGTATTTAACTTTTAGGAACAACACATTTTAATTTAATAATTTTATTTACCTGTTTGTAAGCACTGTGCAGTGTTAATGTTCAAACGGTGTATTTACAATGTTAAAGTGGCTGACAACAATAAATATTGTTATTAGGAATAAAACTGCCTCATTTGTTAACTGTGCAGAGCTGTGGCTGAATAGTTAGGCCTACTACGCTACTGTATTTTAATGTTGGTCATTATGGTGGTACTTGGAGAGCCAAATGTTTTCTGAGGTTGTACTTGGCATAAAAAGTTTGAGAGCCACAGACGGTAAACGACCAACAATATCCAGTGATGCAATATCCTGTAATATCCTATTCCACTTTTTTTTTTTATTCCACAGTTTTAAATGGAAAGTAGGTCTGTCATTTAGGTGATTCATGTAATAATTTAATGGATGCATTTTTTACAATAAAAAAATATTATTTGCAGTTCGGATTGATTACTTAAAAAAAAAATCTGAAAGTAGAAAGTGTTCTTTCCTTTTAATTTATTCCCCTAAATCCATTTAAATCCTTTAGTTATTTGGTTTCTTTAAATAAATACCATTACCATAGTGGTCTGGTCTTTATTTTCCCCAAAACGACTGGCCCTCCCAATGTTCTAGACATGATTACGGCCTTGTTTGGTATAAATAAAAAAGTTAGTTGAAAAGAATCACCAGCGTAGAAACAATGATCAAGAGAAACAGAACAAAGAAGGCTTTTATTCAATAAAGAAAAAAGTTTATTTTGCCGTGAAAGTGCATGATATTCTAATCTAGGCTGTAAATGAAAGCTTTTTTTAGTGCATATAATATAGTAATATCTACAGTATACACATCTTATAGACTATGTGATGATATGATGACAAAAAAAAATGCCAGGATGCCCAGGATATCTACCAGCCCACCCTTCCATAGCCGTCAAGAACCGGGCCTGTACGTATAAGCACTTTTAAAAAAAAACGTAAATTCGTCCCCCGCGATTCTTTTGGCCAAGTCAAGTGTGTGTTCATAAAGGTTTCCATGGGCCAATGCGAATGAATGTAGATTTAAATAAAAAAAGACACGATATTGTCAGACCTGACGTGTTATTCTTATCCTAAACAACTATATGCAATGACACATATCTACGCTACCAGTCAAAAGTTTTTGAACAGTGAGATTTTAAATTCTATGATGAATAGAAAGATCCAAAGATCAGCGTTTATCTGAAATAAAAAGCTTTTGTAACATTATACACTTATACCATTCAAAAGCTTGCAGTAGGTATATTTTTAGTTTTTTGGGGAAAGAAATTATAAAAATAACACTTATTTCACAAGGATGCTTTAAATTGATAAAAATTATGATACAAAAAGATTTATATGTCAGATAAATGCTTTGAAAAGCTTCTGAACTTTCTATTAATCAAAGAAAACTGGGGGGAAAAAATATACTCAGCTGTTTTCAACATAATAGTAATAATAAATGTTTTTTCAGCAGCAAATCAGAATATTTTAATGATTTCTGAAGGATCATGTGACTGGAGTATTGATGCTGAAAATTAATTAAAATAAATGCAGGCTTGGTGAGCAGAAGAGACTTCTTTAAAAAAAACATTAAAACTCTTACGGTTCAAAAACCTTAGTGTATATCATATACTGTATGCATATATCTTTAGATCCTACCTGTCCGATCGCTACCACTTTGTTTATTTAAACGGGGAGTGATCTCAATTATCACCAGTAAAGTATGAAGTACCACAAGGATCTGTCCTAGGTCCTTTTTTATTTTCAAAATACATGTTGCCCCTTTGTAATATTATTAGAAAATATGGGATTAATTTCTATTGTTATGCTGATATTACTCAACTATATATATCTCAACAAGACCAGATAAACTTCTAAATTATCTAAGCTAACAGAGTGTGTTAAAAATGAAAAAGATTGGATGACTGTTCAAGAAAATATGATCATATTACTCCCAATTTTACAGTCTCTGCACTGGCTACCTATTAAGTTTCATATCAGTTACAAAATATTATTACTTGCCTATAAGGCCCTAAATGATTTAGCTCCTGCGTATCTAACTAATCTTCTATCACGCTACAATCCAACCCGCTCCCTAAGGAACAAAACTCTGGACTCTTGGTAGTACCTAGAATAGCAAAGTCCACTAAAGGAGGTAGAACTTTTCCATTAGACTCCCAAACGCTGGAATAGTTTTCCTGATAATGTTCGGGGTTCAGACACACTCTCTCTGTTTAAATCTAGAATAAAGACATCTCTTTAGCCAAACATTCATATAATGCATCTCACAATCTTGTACTGCAGTTATATCTGATCAAATACACATTATCATGCTTTAGCTTGGGTTGATCAAATATTCTTTGCTTGGATGGAACAACAGCTATGCTAATTAACAGTTATGCTGTCTCTATTTTTTCTCTGTTTCTGATATTAACATCCCGTGGTAACTAGGAATTACACAAGCTTCAGTCTGGATCCAACCCTTAAATGATCCGAGATGACCGAACACCTGAAAAGCGCTATACAAATAATTCAATTAAATTCAAGATTATTTGTATAGCGCTTTTTACAATACAATCGTTGCAAAGCAACAAGGTTCTAAAATAGATTTATATTGTAGAAACTCAATATAATTAACTTATGGTAAAATTAGGTTAAGTCAGTATAATCGCTGATGGTTGGCTTCCTCTGAGATCCTCTGACGGGTTGGCATCATCTCTTCTCAGGTGTTTTCTCATCTCAGATCATATAAGGGTTGGATCCAGACTGAAGCTTGTGTAATTCCTGTGGCAGAAACAGAGAAACAAATAAAGACAATTAGCGTAGCAGTTGTTCCATCCAGGAACAACACTGGATGAAATTGAATTGAAAAATCTTGAATTTAATTTATTATACAATGTTTTGCTGTCCGCACCATATTTAAAGTGCAGCAAAACAATGCTCTCTTACGGCAGAGAAAAAAGACGAGAGCTGTTGCAGCCAGTGGCGCCTCCAGGATTGTTTTATGGGGTGGCCAAAAGGGGCCAGTAAAAATGTTAGGGTGGCACTGGCACAATACATGTTGCATGCCTAAATCCAATGGCAGACAATATTTTTTGGCATTAACATTAATTCTTTCCGGGAGCATATAAAGTTATAGGCTTCAAAACTTCAGTATTACTATTCTCTGTATAGAGCAAAATAGAAAAAGGTTGTTCTGCAATTCAACTGCAAGTACCCTCATGTTTATTTGAAGTGCAAATTCATTTCAAATGAGAGTAAAAGTAAACAAGAATGCATAGATGTTTAACCCATCACTTCATCAAAACAATTGTTACAGTTAATGTAAATGTTTACATCCACCCCCCCCAAGTAAAGTCAAAAGAAAACCCATTCAAAAGAAAACTAACCATACACATGACCCCATGGACAAATTATAGTTAACAAAGAAACATTACACAAAAGTTATTATATTGCATATTTGTGCATAGGGTGTAAGGAGTAGGTTATATAAGTGCATTGTATATGTGCAACAACCTATAATATTCGAAAGACATACAGCACATCAGCTACTTTGTCTATTATCCACGGCTGTGCGTGTGAGTGCGCGATAATGATGCGTGGATGAGATAAAACGTCACCCGAATCCGCAGCTTCAAATTAATGATCCACCAGCCAACCGCCCGCACCTATATTTTTGTCTGATTTAAATAACCGACCCGCCCGGTCGTCACATTCGTACGGACATAAAAAAAAAATGGAAAAGACATAGAATTTTAAAACAGCAATTTCCAAGCCTTTATCGATTTGAAAAATAAATAAACCAAGACATTTTTGGAAAAATTCATGGAAATCTATTTCAAAATCCCCTGTATCTTAGAATTATGTTGAATTATTTCCTGAATTTCAGTGGGGTATTGCGCATAGGCCTATATCATTAGGCCCATTAGGCTACTCATTCCCGCAGCTTTCAACTTTAAAATGAGGGAAATTATTGCAAAAAAATGTATTCAATATAACGTATATAGATTAGATGAGTAAATAAATTAACACAAACCATCAGATCAAATCAGTCATTTGAAAACAGCGTGAGTAATTCAGCACCGATTCCTCACTCTTTGACCGTCTCTCAGGCCCGGTTCTATGGGGATTCTTGCTAAACACCCTCAAATAAAAAATCAAAAGCACCCTCAGTTAAAGTTGTAAAAATGGCATGTTATTGCAGATTTGGCAAACTATCTAGTGCGTTATGGTTTGCGCTCTGGAGATCGGTTTCGATTTCAACGTGTTTTTGCAGTGTTGAGCATTGTATACAATCTCTGATATATCTGTTGATTTCTTGAGCCTATCAGTAAATCAGAGGCGTTTAAGATAGATTCCACTTACCGCTTAAAATGCTGGAGTTTTTGTTCAGGTGTTCAGGCATACGAATAACCTCATTACGTGTAGACGTGATGTAAGAGATTCACTGTGCAGCGTAGAGAACTTCCTTAATTATAACATAAGTTTGTGAGATCATGCTGAACTGAGATGAATGACAGCCTTTTAGTGATTAGACAGGGAGCCGTGCTGGCAAATGAGTCGGTAGTGAAAATTCTTATTTTCACATTCTCCATTAAAATACCTTCAACATTATATATGAATTGTTGGCATCGGACAAAAATGACTGTGCAAACAATAAGTTTGAAGGCGATAGACTCGGCAGGGTTGATTCTGAGAAATAAGCAAAATCGATTCAAGCAATATATTCTTCCTATTCTTTTCTTTAAAATAATTACTATATAATTGTTAATATCGCTATTTTTTATTTTATCTTTGTTATTAAAAATGATCAAAAATGCAAATAAACAGTAGTTTAATCAAGAGCAAGGAGTGATTCATTTTCTTTTAATGTTTGATTAACATTGAAACAGCACGTTTCCGCCACTGAATAATATAGAAAAGGTCATTGCAACATTTTATCTCACAATTCTGACTTTTTTCACAGAATCGTGAGATATAAACTCACAATTGCTAGTTATTCAGTAAGAATTACAATTTATAAAGTCAGAATTGTGAGATAAAAACTCGCAATTATCGCAGAGAGACTGATATGTTCTCAGAATTGCGAGTTTATCTCACAATTATTAGGCTACTTTTTAAAAAAGCGTGAAAAAGTCATTATTGCGAGATGTAAACTAGTAGCCTAATTCTAAGAAAAAAAGTCAGAATTGAGAGTTTATATCGACTTTATGTCTGGCAATTGCGAGTTTATGTCACGCAATTCTAAGATTTTTTTTTTGATTTGTGAGATAAAATGTCGCAATAACCTAATTAATTTTTTAATCAGTGGCGGAAATGGGCTTACACTATTACCTAATGCACGGTTTAAATATAATGTTACACATCAGACTTTCCCCCAACCATTAACTAAACGTTCATGTAAGACAATATTATGCATGTGTGAATCTTGCCAAGCCATATTTCGCTATAATATACTTTATAGGGAGATTGTGTGCTCTCGGAAAGGCACGTCTTATACACGTCTTATCCTTTTCTTTTTTTCATCAGCATGGGTTTAAAAATCACATTTCACTGGTTTCGACTCATGTCATGGAGAATTCAATATAAATATTCACAATGCTGGAATGCTGTGCTTTGCAACAATAGACGTACTCGTATTGAGCAGAAGCAGTCATCCAGAAGTGAGCAGAGAAAACGTATAAATTAAGTTAATTTTAGATGTTTTATTACGATTTGAAGCATTGGGATCGTTAGAAGAGGGTTTAATTAACTCAATTTTGTGAACCTCAAATTCGACCAAAACTGAAATGTTTCACTTTTTTTTGTCTGTATAGCCTAATGTTTTGTTGAATAACTTTAATATGTTAATTTACACTTTATTCGATTTTCTGTAGCCTATTTAGAAAATGTAGTAAATATTTGCATCATTGATGATTTATCTTATCCACCCGCGACCCACCCGCAAATGATCAGAATGCACTTTTTTATTACCAGACCCGTGGATCATCCGCAGCGCCCGCAGATCTAAGCGCCATCCACGCGCGAAGTCGCCGCAAAGCACGTTAAGAGGGGGAGGGGTTGAGAGCTTATTCTACAGTAGAACTGTAATGACTGGTCAAAGGCGTGTGTATCCATTTGTAAGATATTTATTAGACAGAGGCAGAATCAAACAGGCAAAGGTCAGCGGGCAAAAACAGGAATATCAAAGGCAGGGCAGAGAAGTAAACAATACCAGGCAGAAGTCGGAGTTACAGGTTCAGAGTTCCAAGGTCAGGCAGTCCGGGGTCAAACACAGAGATAACAAACAGCAGGATGAATAACGCTCAGAAATGTCAGCCGGGGCAAGAACAAGACTTTGCAATGTTTGCATGGAAGTGTGCTGCTTAAATGTGTGTGTATGTGTGTGAATGAGGTGCAGGTGTGGTGAGACAATCAGGGCAAATTAGTGAATGGTGACAGCTGTGTGATTGGTGCAATGGTGGATGGGAACGTGTGAGTGCAGTGAATGATAGGAGATGCAGTCCATGGGTGATGTGCAGCTGTAGTGTGGTGCAAGAGATGTGGTGAGTGGCAATATAGTGTTTTGTCAATATCCGTGTTAATTTATAAAATAAAATTATCATTCAAAAAAACTCTTTCTGGTTGAGAAGGCCAATGGGGTGGCCAGTGTTGTTTTAGGGGTGGCTGTAAATGTGAACTGAAATATGTTTTTACTGAAAATGAAGTATACTATTTGAAAGAAAGTGTAAAAACATAAAAATTTGCAAATGCATTCGAGATTCAAATATGTTTTTAATTGAGATTTTTTGTTTTTGCATACATATATCTTTAAACTTAATCATTTTAAGCTGCTTTTAATTTCAGAAAAACATGAAAATCTTTATTTTTTATGTTAGATAGTTTGTAGGTAAGTAAGAGCTCAGTACAATTTTGCAAAATTCTGCTTTAGTTATACTCATACCACAGATTGTAAACCAACTATCATCAACAAGATCTGCAACAGTAATCCCAGTTGTTTTCATAGTCCGTGAAGCACCACAGATATGTTGTTCCATGGTAGCCACACATGTGATTAGACCTGCAGGTTTGGCCATTCACAGCTGAGTTGCAGTCATCAGAAGTACAGCATTTGTTATAATTGCCTTTATCTTCCGTGAGACACCACATATATCCTGATCCATATTTGTCACAGGCATGGTCACTGCGGCAGTACTTCCCGTTTTTAGCTTTACTTCTCCACAGTGGAGGGCTGCAGAAGTTCCAGCCGCCAGAGATGATCTTACACCAGTAGTAGTCATAGCCGTATGTTGCACATGGGTGATCATCCAAGCACTTCTCTCCTTTAAAAGTGACAAGTGAGTACCGGGCTGAGCACTTGATCTGCGTCTGGCCTGAGTAACACATGTGGGAATTGAGTTTGTCCTGGTACAGGCAGGGAGTGGAGCAGCAGGACTTGATTTCACCATTTGTTTCACATTGGCAGCTGTATCTAGAGTCAGAGTATTTCGAGCAGGGCGATCCATCAGCTGCAGTCATCTGCTTCTCTGGGGCCAGCAGGCATTCAACAGCATCCGACATCGCTGATATGTCCCTTTTTCTAAGATCACTCCTTACTAGTGGTTTCACACGAGTTATAAGACAAGTGCTTCCAGCAGAAACCTTTAGATCTTTTACTACATTGTAGTAAGTGCTCATGCTGTCAAAGGCTAATTTTATTGTCATCTCACTCACCTTGAATTTCTTTTCAGGTATGATGTTACTGTCGACAGCCTTTCTCAATGCGAGATACGTGTTTTGCATGCCTGAGCTCATTTGAACTCCTTGCTTCTCCTTGATTTGTAGATTGATTAATGTCTGAAATTCGACCTTAACCTCATCTAATTTATTATTGTCATGAAAACAATCATCCACAAAAATGCTAACTTCTGAGAGCTGATGATAGAGATTTTTTAATTTTGTGTTCAGGTTTGAGACACTCATCAGGCTTATACTGTCTTCTGGCTTGTTTTCCCCAATATAGCCAAAGGAGAAAGACTTTCTGTCATCGAAGTGGTGCTTATAACAGACGGCCGTCCAGATGTGAGAGGGCACCGTCACCCTTTCAGACTCTTCAGAGATTTCACTTTGTGGTATCCGTAGATTCACATTGGGTACTGTACCTGTGACAATGTAGGCTGTAGCTATGTCATTTATAAGCTTGTCTCTTAAAAAAGTCCTCAATTTTTTCTCCCACTTTTGCCATTGGTTACGGTTGAAGCACGCATCCATAGGTGCTGCATTGGTCAGTGTGAATGTTGCTATACGGCGTTCATAGCACTGGAAGCTGTTGGGGTTCAGATGTCCACGATCATATCCCGTTTCACTGTAGTCGTTGCTGATGGCTTGATTTCCTTTATAAGCGTTTTTATTTCTTTGAGTCTCACGGACCATATAATGAATTTGTTCTTCAGGATTGGAAATCTACAGAAGAAATATTATGTTAAATGGTTAGTTTGATGTTTTAAAGTTTTTATTTTATAAAATTGTAATGTTATTGTATTTATTTAATTTTTGTAACAATAAGTAAGGTAATAATACAATAAAGTTTCATTAGTTAACTACATTAGTAACGTGAACTAATAATAAACTGCACTTCTACAGTGTTTACTAATCTTTATTAACACTGTAAGGCCCACAATATTACAACATAATTTTTAGCTTGACAAAAAAAACCGCTGCTCATGTTTTTTTTCACTCCAAGACCACGTTTACGTTTCTTAATGTTCAGCCTTGCAATGCAATGCTAGATAAAAAAAGTAGTTCTATTTGCGTGGACATGAAGTAACAACCTGCAAACTTCCCTTGAAGCACATCATCTTGGGTTTCTGGACTGGATAAGTAAGTAAAAGGCCTAAAATATGTTTCTGTGATTTTTAGTATGTCTAGATTATGTAGATATTAAGGTGTTGTCAAATGCTTTGATCATTTTGGATTTTGAGCTTATGTCAGTGTAGTAATTTTGCAACACTTGGTTAAAGGAGTAGCAACATTTGCCTATGCACCTTGCACATTACATGGATGAACTGTGCTTCTCACCTGTTCCATGTGAAAAAAAATACTAGCAGAAACACTGGTTTTGATCATTCACAAGTTTTAAATATCTTTGTTGTTATAATTTTGATATAATTCAATATTTAATAATTATTAAATAAGTTGAATTAAATTATTTCCTCAAGAATGTTAAAGTATTTGTGTAGCAATATTTCAAACTATCTGTATCTTATCATTTAAAAAAAATACTTAACTGGTCCTGTTGTTTTTTTCTGGGCTTTGCTTGTTTGCCCAAATATCTGCCTGCGGCATGAGGGACAGTTGGTAACGTTCTGGATTGTGGGGGTATCAGTGCTATTAGCATGATAAGGAAAATGGCACAATAAGCAATCAGACAGTATTGTGTGAATTCTCAAGAATGGGCGAATTCTTTAAAATGTGTAAGTTTGATTGGGATTGATTTGCATTGAGATTATTTTGCATAGAAAATGATCAGTGTATTTTTTTCTATTTCAGAATGGCATCAGCCAGGGCATCACTGATGCCGTGCAAAATGGGAACAGTGTCTTTGAGATGGACTCTGATACAAGTAGTTCGTCAGGTTCTGTAAATATAATCTGAACATATATTTTTTGATAAGAATATGACTTATTGTATGATTATTGTGTGATTATTATTATACACACTCACCGGCCACTTTATTAGGTACACCTGTTCAATTGCTTGGTAACACAAATTGCTAATCAGCCAATCACAAGGCAGCAACTCAATGGATTTAGGCGTCTAGATGTGGTGAAGACGACTTGCTGAAGTTCAAACCGAGCATCAGAACGGGGAAGAAAGGGGATTTAAGAGACTCTGAACGTGGAATGGTTGTTGGTGTCAGACAGGCTGGTCGGAGTATTTCCAAAACTGCTGATCTACTGGGATTTTCACACACAACCATCTCTAGGGTTTACAGAGAATGGTCTGAAAAAGAGAAAATATCCAGTGAGGGGCAGTTGTGTGGATGAAAATGCCTTGTTGATGTCAGAGGTCAGAGGAGAATGGACAGACTGGTTAGAGATGATAGAAAGGCAACAGTAACTCAAATAATCACTCGTTACAACCAAGGTCTGCAGAATACCATCTCTGAACACACAACACGTCGAACCCTGAAGCAGATGGGCTCCAGCAGCAGAAGACCACACCGGGTGCCGCTCCGGTCAGATAAGAACAGGACACGGAGGATACAATTCACACAGACTCAACAAAACTGGACAATAGAAGATTGTAGAAACGTTGCCTGTTCTGATGAGTCTTGATTTCTGCTGCGACATTCAGATGGTAGGGACAGAATTTGGCGTAAAGAACATCTAATTTTTACATTTAATGGTGTGGGGGATATTTTCTTGGCACACTTTGGGCCGCTTAGTACCAATTGTGCATCATTTAAACGCCACAGTCTACCTGAGTATTGTTGCTGACCATGTCCATCCCTTTATGACTACAGTGTACCATCTTCTGATGTACTTCCAGCAGGATAATGCACCATGTCACAAAGCTCAAATCATCTCAGACTGGTTTCTTGAACATGACGATGAGTTCACTTTACTCAAATGGCCTCCACAGTCACCAGATCTCAATCCAATAGAGCACCTTTGGGATGTGATGGAACGAGAGATTTCGCATAATGGATGTGCACCAGAACTGCGTGATGCTATCATGTCAATATGGACCACAATATCTGAAGAATGTTTCTAACATCTTGTTGAATCTATGCCACGAAAAATTAAGGCAGTTCTGAAGGCAAAAGGGGGTCCAACCCGGTACTAGCAAGGTGTACCTAATAAAATGACCAGTGAGTGTATATTCATATAGGCCACTGATATAAAGTAACAGAAGCATTACACCCTGCAAATTAACCTTTGTCATTCGTCCTCTACATTTGTTCAGGTAGCCAGTAAAAACAATGAAATTCTGCTACCCAAGAGCCCAACGTTGCAATATTTCAACATTGCCCTAAAAACTTACTTAAATGTCAAAACTGATTTTTTTTTTCTGCATTAGAAGGCTCCTACAACATTTTAAAGGTGAAATAATTTTTTGCACAATTACTTTTCTGTATTTGGGTCTTTGAATGTTAATGTTAATTTCAACATTTACTAATACATTAACATTAAAAATTATGAACAATGAACATCTGTATTTTGTTAACTAATGTTAACAAAGATTAACAAATACTGTATCACATGTATTGTTCTTACTTTGACAAACTTTTTTAATGCTATTATAGTACAGTATAAGAACATTCCATAAAGCAACATTAATCTAATGTATTTTATATATTATTTAGAATGACAAAACAGAATGGAATACAGAGCTTAAACTGCAAATTAGTCTTTTGTTAGATGGTGAAGAACATGATTACCTGTGGCTCTAATTGCCAGAAGCTTGGCCTTCCACTGTCACCGAAGCATTCATGGTCAAATATGTAGGCGCTGTAGAAAGGAATCTTGTGATAAACTGAGTACAGCGTAGCATAATGAGGGGCTTGGAAGCTTGCTGTATACTGACAGATTTTCTTGGCATTCTGATCCATTCCCCCCGGTTCTTTGTAATTGTAGAAAAATTCTTCACAATCAAAGTCTTTAACTACTTTTGCTTGAGCACTGAATGCTCTCAGCACAATACAGGTGAGCAGAGCCGGAACAAACATGGTGTGAAACTGCTCTTGTGTTACAGAGCAGAGACTAGAAGCGCAGCGACTTTAAATGCACAGTCAGAGATGTTGTTGTGGGTGTGACTGAAATTAACAAATGAGAAGTATGATGGAAATTTTGCTTCACCATGCGTATGGGACTAATTTTTAGAGCTGTCACATGTACAGTAATCTTGTTTTAGATTTAAAATCTAACAAATAGCAAATTTATACTATTGATGCTAACTATTGCTCAGTACTCATTATATTTCTCAAGTCCACGAGTACTACATTTTTGACAGTCCAAAAAAACATTTTTAAACAGCTTCAACTGACTCCAGATAAGAATTAATTAAATTCACGTCATACAAACAAGAACCTCTGTGGTGACACTTCACAATAAGTCTCATTAGTTAACATCAGAGGTGGGTAGAGTAGCCAAAAACTACTCAAGTGAAAGTATATGTACTTATATAAATAATTACTTAAGTAAGAGTAAAAGTAACAATTCTAATAGTTACTTGAGTAAGAGTAAAAAAGTATACAGTGAAAGATCTACTCAAGTAGCGCGATACTATAGTAGTCAACATTTGAAGTGGATCAAAACATTTAATCAAAGTAGTCCTAAAACCAAAACAATACCGTTCTTGTCCTTGGACAACTTTGATGAACTTTTTTGATCCACTTCAAATGTTACTTTGGACACACACATACACACACACACACACACACACACATACATATATATATATATATATATATATATATATATATATATATATCAGCTTCAGAAATTAACTGATTTCCAAAGGGCATTTCTTCATTTCTTACTTGAGGGCAATTTTTTAACTACCTTAATTCATATAACTCATTAAAGGTTGAAGCTGCAATGACAGTTTGTTTTTTATGCTGATGAGAGAATTTGCAAATGCATATTCATCAGAATTCAGTCGATGAGTGCACACTGAACAACTCCAGAGTTCTCTGCGGTGGCGAATCAAAGCTTCTGATGGGATATTGCATTCACAAGCTCAACAGAAATGTGTGTGATTGGTTATAATGCTCAACGCTGCAGACCGTGCTCAAAAAAGGATTTGATGCAATGTGCAAATCAACCATAAATGAAATGCCACGATCAATGCTTTTCATTCATTTCACATGACCTTGCTTACCGCTAATACAATATTACTTTAATGAAATTGAATGTATACTTTTGGAATCGTTCACAGACATCACTCACAGTGTTCAACTAATAGAGATCCTCATCACAGGCCAACAGTAGAATTAGCAGTTTTGGCTTCAATTGACTGTAGTGTAGATCTTTATGTTCTCCATGTTCTTAAATTATCCAGAATAATTGAGAAACTGCTTCAGATGACTTAGTATGTGCAGGGAACTGAATAAATCATTCGAAGTGATTTGCAAAACAATTCCGACCTTTTTGCAGGCTTGTTTGTTCAAGACCTTGAACAGAATCGACTCAAAAGAGTGATTCATTCGCAAATGGGACATTGTTCATTGCCCAGATAAAAGAGACGGCGTGCTTGGAATAAACTACGCATACAGTTTTTTTTCATTAGAAATGTACTCAAGTTAAGGTAGAAACTACCCATCTTTAAATCTACTCTTAAAAGTACAAATTTTCCCCAAAATTATTCAAGTTAATGTAATGCAGTAAATGTACTTCATTACTACCCATCTCTGGTTAACATTTGCTAATATATTAGCTAACATTAAATAATAAAGAGCAATTAATTTGTTATTGTAATTATAACTAATGCTGTTCTGCCCTCTTATCAAATGCCCTGCTTGGTTTGGCAGACAGATAACGCCTTCCAATAACAACAGATGCAAGGAATCTTTTCTTCAACTTTACTGTCGATCTTGGAATAACGTAAAACTGTAAACATACAAAAAATTCACAATAACTTGATCATATAAGACATAACAAGCACTTTGTACAGAAAATTACTAGCATAGTGCCCTCAGAATTTGATCGCACAATTTGCACGATAAAGGCAATAAGGTTAACATCCGGTATATAAAGTTTAAGGCATTAACTAAACATAAGGTACATAGAATCACTATTTAGAAATGTATTCATACCGAATGTGCCTTCGGATCAACTTAAATCGGGAAATTATAGCAGCTAGGACCGCATGGTCTACTCAGCTGCTGCTGGAGATCTGACTCATGATTACGATGTCATCATAAAAGGACTCCACAACATTGCATGCAGTACCCAACTTTGAACAGAAGAGGGCCTAACTATAACTACTGAGAGTCTCTGAGTAGAACTATGCATCCTTTGGAAATGTTGGGTTGTTGATGTTGCCATTTTTGTTGATGCTGTAGAGTTGCAAGGTACTGTTTCAAGATTTCAAGACTGTTTACGCCATCTATCCCAGTAAGTACTTGCGAGGCTTTACACTATACGCAACTGTTGTTTGGAGAGATCGACCGATATATCGGTTTACCGATATTTTTCCCGATATTTAAGCATTTTACCATAATCGGTTTTCGTTTTTTTTTACAAGCAGAATTATACAGAATACACAATTATACAGAGTATATCTAGCAGTGAAATGTGTTCTCTGTATGTGACCCATCCAAGTACACACACACACACACACACACACACACACACACACTTGGAGCAGTGGACACTGTTCACTCAGGAGAAGCTCCAGCATGGCCACTGCTTGTAACTTTTAACAAGAGTCACTTGTTTGAAACACGCTAAACTATATTAACATTTACTATAGAACTTATTATTATAAGTTAACATTATTTCGTCAATAAACATCTCTATCGAAATTAATTATTTATTATCTCCACAAGCGATCGCAGTTTGAGTATAGTTCTGTGTAAATAGATAAACCGTGCTGTCAGCAGTTTTCATAATCTAGACAAAAACATTTGCATAATTCTGATAAAACGTGCCAGTTAAGAAATGTAATAAAATACAATGTTTTGTTTGTTATAGCTTATTTCAATATTCCAGATAATATTATTCAGTGAATTATTCTTCACTCTTTAGTCTATTAAACAGCTTATATACCTAAAACTGTAGTTTAAAATGAAGTTGATATGACTCCTGTCCTTTATTTTCTCCATTTGGAAAAATTAGACATTCTTTTGCTTATTGTTAATATAAGTGTTGCTGATGATGCTTTTTAGAAATAAAATTACAACAATAATTTTAAATTATTTTTAAAAACATTTTAAGATGACATTTTACATGAAAATGTTAATTTTCAACAGTTTTATGTTGTTGGTAAGACGACTGAAAGGAGGAAAAACCAAAGCTTCACTCTGTTATTAATTTACTTTATAACAGTAAATAAATATCGGTTCTGCATATCGGTTATCGGGTACATAAACGCACAAATAATCGGTATCGGTTATAAAAAAATCTATATCGTTCGATCACTATTTGTTTGTACAGGTCAGGCTTTCCAAAATCCCCAGGTGGAACTGAACTGGCACCGGCCTTTTGGGTAAGTAATGTGGCAGGTGTTAGGATGAAAGGATCTGCTGGATCGGTTGACACAGGAATCAATGGTCTGTTGTTTATAATGGCAGTGACTTCGACCATAAAAGTGGTGAGTACTTTGTGCTTCAGTTTGGAGAATGTCATCTGAAGAAGCTCATCTTTTGCTTTCTGCATAGCCGCCTATTGTCTTACAAGTAGATACTGACCAGGGGCCGAACACATCAAATCCCACATTTGTGAAGGGGGGCTCTGCGCTAAGTCTGTCAGTGGGCAGATCCGCCATCTTCTGGGTTTCACAGCCTCACCTGAGTCTGCGGCATACAACACAGGAATGGATGAGACTACTCACCCGTCTTTTGCCTCCTATTATCCAATAGCCAGCAGATCTTATCACTCCCTCTGTGAAGTGGGGTCCCTGGTGGTGTGTTTGCTCATGAAAGTGTCATATTAGAAGTAATGCTACATGGCTCCTACAAGGTATGATGAGGGGTCTCTTTTCTTCAGCGCTTAAATCTGCTTTAACCCTCAACAGTCCGCTTTGGTTAATGAAGGGGGTCTGGTTTCGGAAATGAACTAGTTTTAGGGAGAGTTTTGTTATGTTTGAAGCACTGCAACTCATCAGCGTACGTTTACTGTTGTATTTCTCATATGACAACTTCTGTGCTCTGAAGTATTGTGTCAGCACTCAGAGGCAATTTACAACAGTGCCATCCCTTACATGTGGGTGGGTTGTCGTTTTGATCTCGCTTGTAAGAGTGCGTAATGTGAATCAATTTGCCAATAGCTCTGATCAAACGATTCCAGTCTGAAAAATGTTCGAAGTGTTTTGAGACAGCAGTACACAAAACTGTAAATAATGGGCGAACTTCAGCATCATGATCGGGATCAACAAGTGCATAGGGTGCTTTAGGGAGAGTCTCTGTTCTTGGGTGATGCAAAAATGCGGGTCCACTGAACCAGATGGTGTCTTGCAATTTGGTTGGAGCTATGGGTCGTGTCGCAACATCTGCGGGGTTATGCTCCGAGCTTACATAATGCCACTGTCCTGGATTAGTGCTTTTCCGAATTTTCTGTATGCGGTTGCTAACATAGACTTGAAATCTATGTTTCTCGTTGTAAATACACCCAAGGACCACACGGCTACGTGTATATGTATAGAAGGTTATCTCATCCAATTTGACTGCAATCTCAGTTGTGATGGTTTCCATTATGTTCACAGCTAACACTGCTGCACAGAGTTCCAGACAAGGTATAGTGAACTCTGGTTGTGGTGCTACCCTTGCTTTGCCTGTGATGAACCCTGTATGACAATTACCATCTGAGTCAACTGTTTTGAGGCAAGCAACCGCTGCAATTACTTTCTCGGAAGCATCAGAAAACACAGAGAGCTCCTTGAACTTAGCACCTGACAATGATGTGAGCCCGTAGCTTCTTGGGACTTATACATGTTGCAGATCTTGTAAAGAATCTCTCCATGTCTCCCACAGCCTTCGATTGTTCTCAGGTAAGGGTGAATCCCAGTCAGCAACATCCCCAGTCAGTTTCCATAGCAGTATTTTGCCCTGAACTGTGATCGGAGCCACAAATCCTAGTGGGTTGCACAAACTGTTTATCACTGATAGCAGTCCACGTCTAGTGTAAGGCCTTCGGTCGTTTTGAACATGGAAGTGGAAGCAGTCTGTGTCCAAATTCCAAAAGTAGGCAGAGACTGCGCTGCATAGAAAGTGAATTGACACCTAAATCCAGTTCTTTCAACGAGTTGGCATAATCCTCAAATGGGAACACTCTCATGACTTCCTTGCTGTTTGAAGCCAACTTGTTTAACTTCAGATTGGATCCTGCCAGCATGTCCTGTGTTTTCTTTAGCAAGTTGATCGCCATCTCTGGGGAGGGTAAGGATTTCAATCCATTATCCATATAAAAGTCTTGCTCCACAAACTGTAGGGTGTCTCGACCAAACACTGGTAAGTACCAACACTGCTCATTGAAACTGACTGAAGGAGCTATTTCGGCATGATAATTTTTTAATAGCCTCTCCAGAAGGGCTACAAAATCTTCCTTCTGAAAGATTGTAAAAGTGAATTAAGCCATTCCACAGCTTGTGGACGATTGTTTGGAAGATATTGCCTTGGCTGCTTGAATGGAAGTGGAGCAACCCATGAATTTTCCTCGTCTTTATAGACTTCTCTGTCCAAGATTTACAAAAATAGTTTGTCCTCAGTGGACGGAGCTGTTTTCTCATCATCTTTTGTTCTCTCAAATATGTCACGTACTGCTAGTCTTTGAGTGCTCTCCTTGATATTGTAATTGTTAGGACATGGGTGTAAGTACGTAGACTGACCATTCCAGAATGCTGGTGTGATAGGTTTGGACAAGGGTAGGTTTATGAACTTTTCCAAGGCACATATCGCCAATAATTACCCATCCGAAATCCAACTTTTGTGCAAAGGGGGCATTTGGTGGCCCATTCACTTGCTTAGGGGCTTTGTGGACTCTAATGATGTCTCTGCCTAACAGTGGGAGAATGGGAGCATGATGATCAGGCTCTGGAATGTACCTGGCAAGATGTTTTAAGTGCTTATTAATAAATTCTGGAGTAGGAATTTCTGAGCGATTTTCTGGAATCTTGTTGCGCTCAAGAAGCGCTGGTAAGGGTAAGACTAAGCTTCCATCAAGGGATTCCACTTGATAGCCTCGTGCTAGCCTGCCTACCGTTTCAACTGTGCCTGCACATGTTCTGAGAGTATAGGCAACGTGGTACTCTGTAACGCCGAACAGATCAAAGAATTCTGATCTTTCGAGCGATCTGTTGCTTTGATCGTCTAGTATAACGTATGTTTTGACTGCTTTCTCTCGGTGGTCTTCAGGAAATACTTTCACAAGACACACCTTGGAGCATGAGCGTGGGAGTTGACTGTCTCCACATACCTCTGTACAAGCTGAAGAAACCTTTGATTCCACAGGCATGTCCTGACTCACTTTGTGAACCTCCGATGTAGAGGGTTTTGGATCAATAATCCATGGTGCTGGGTCTGGATGGAGCGCTGCTATGTTGGTAACGCTGCCACATTCTGAACACTTAATGACCTGATCGCAGTTCTTCGCCATGTGTAACAAGGAGCTGCAACATTTGAAGCATATTCCTTGTTTTTTGAGCAATGATTTCCTCTCTTCCATAGGTTACATCCTGAATTCTCTACATCTGGACAGAGGGTGTGGCTTATTGTGCAGAAAGCACTGTTTTGCTGGGTTTACCTTGTTTTTGAGTTCACTAGCAGCTGGTGGATTCTCAGCAGAGACCTGAGTCTTGTGTGTCGTGACAGCTCAAGGAAAAACAGGTTTGTTTGGTCTGCGAAACTCCTCCTGTACAGTTGTGAGGGAAAAACTTGGATCGTTGCGTATTTTAGCTTGTCGACTTACAAAGTCTACTTGGAACTTTAAGGGTGGAAAAGAAACCCCGTAGTCCTCTTTGTATTTAAATCCCACTGTGAGTCACTTTTCTTGTAAGCTGAATGGCAGTTTCTGTATTATTGGGTTTACTCCTCGTGATGTATCTAGATAAGAAAGACCCATCAGATCACCATCTTGCTTAGCTGTTTGAATCTCCATGAGCAAATCTCCCAGCTCACATAGTCTGTGAATGTCTCTGTTCGATATTTTGGGAAAACTTTCCAATCTCTTGAAGAGAGAACTCTCTACCATTTCTGGTGAGCCATAGGTCTCGTAAAGTCTGTCCCAGATCAGACGGAGCACTTGTAGTGGATGATTAATGTGAACCGCTCTAATTTGTCTCGCATGCTCTGCTGACTCTCGCCCTAGCCATTTAACTAGCAAGTCAATCTCCTCGCTTGGCAAGAGGTTAAGGTCCTTAGTGGCATTTATGCAGGATGCCCTCCATGCTTTAAAGTTCTCTGGATGATCGTTAAACTGCATAAGTCAAGTCAAGTCAAGTCTGCTTTATTGTCAATTCTTCCACATGTACAGTACATACTGTGACGAGCGTCCCGAGTGCATATCAGCATTGCCCTGGAAATGCACGAGGAGCACCTGTTCACAGCTCATCACGGGCTGATCGGCCACACCTGCGGCTCGTCAGCCTGCCGGCTCTTAAGCAGCGTGCTCACAGAGACAAGGCGAGAAGCCTCTCCATGAGACAGAAACCTAACTCTCTCTCTTTCTCCCGTTCCAGACAGCAGTGTGTGACCGACCAGCACCACCACGAGCACCGCACGGATTCACCCGCACCTGGATACGATAGAGAACACTACCACAAGCCCGTACGGCATCACCACCCACACCCTTGAGCACGGATTAATAAAATCCACCCTCCGGGGTTTTTGATTTGAGCTCTCCTTGTCGCGTGTTCCTTTCCACCCCGTTACAATACATACAGAGAATTGAAATTGCGTTACTCTCAGACCCTTGGTGCATACAGTTAACATTAAACACTGACAGTAGACATTCAAATACAGATAAATACAGTTTAACCATATGTACATACAAACTATACAGATATACAAATGAGGACATTGTAGAAAAAAAAATAAAAAATTACAAAGAGATAAAGTAAACTGGCATAGGGCACATGGCAGATAGAGTGCAAACCAGTTAAATAAAACAAAAACTGTGCAGATACGAGTAGTGCAAGAAAAGAACAGTCTTTTATCAGACTGTCAGAAGAGGTAGATTACAGACAATGCTGGATGACGTAGAGAGCATTCCAGTGCTGCACAAAGTGACTGGTGCGGGTCACAGTTGTAAGGGGGGGGGGGGACCTGGGGGTGTGGACATTGGGGGGGGGGGTCGTAGTGTCAGAGTTCAGTGTTGCGTGGGGTAAAGGAGGGGAGGGGGGTTAAGGACGGGAGGGAGTTCAGCTTCCTGACAGCCTGATGGATGAAGCTGCCCTTCAGTCTGCTGGGTCCCCGCCTGGAGACTCCGCAGTCTCCTCCCTGATGGCAGCAGACAGAAGAAACTGTGTGTCGGGTGGGTGGGATCACCTGCAATGCTGAGGGCTTTGCGGGTGAGACGGGTGCTGTAGATGTTCTGGAGGGAGGGGAGAGAGACACCAACGATCTTCTCAGCTGCTCTCACTATCCAATGAAGGGACTTGCGGCAGGACGCGTTGCAGGCGCCATACCACACAGTGATGCAGCTAGTCAGGATGCTCTCGATGGTGCCTCTGTAGAAAGTGCACACGATGGGTGCATAAGGCCAGTAGACACTAATTCACGTCTTGCGATACACTTGACGACATCGTACATTTGAATGAATGAATGATGCATTTGATTATTTGCGTACGAATTACCTTGATATGGTCCAGCTTGTGAGGGGGTAACTGAATGAGTCTGAGAATAGTCAAGCGTCACTCGTCTGTCTTGGTGCCTTTCCTCGCTGCCTTGAAATGCTACAGATGGTAGGTGCAGATGATAGATGTCTGGAGGTAATGGGGAGCATGCCTCATTCTGAACCGGGAATGTAAAGTGTACATCCGCTGATTGTGAAATGGCAGGGTACTGCACGCTCTCTCCATTAAAATGCTGAGCCTTTTGGGTGGTGTGGCATAAAGGGTACACTGACATTCAGTTGCCTGTGTCTGTTGCGCTTCTGAAGTGCTTATGCCTCCGCTATCATAAAATGGCCCATCCAGAACTGGCATTTGTGGATCCACAACACTATTCATCTGTTCTGATATGTATGCCTGTGTATGTTCTGTTGTGTGCTCTATAGGTAACTCTATCACACTTGACTTCTCTCTGCATTCTAGCTCTGCAGCCGTTTCTAAGGCCTCCGCCTTTGCTTGTATGGCAGCAACTCTCTTTTCCAGCCTTAAAGTCTCTAATGATGCCTCAATCTGTGCTTGTCTTATTTTCAGTTCACTTTCTTTCTTAGCAAATACTATTTCCACCTTAGCCGCTTCCGCTTCTGCTCTAGCCATTGTGGCGGCTGTGTTTACAGCTGATGAGCCACGTGAGTGACACGATGAACAAGTCGCATTTAATGCCTGCCTCAGAGATCCAGACTTGGAGCTTGACTTGGACATGGTAGAAGAAAGATCACGTTATGAGCTGGCTTGCTCCCTGCCGTAGAGTTTCAGAAACTTGAAGTTGGTCACTGAAGAGATTCGTTTTACTGTTCCGCCCTCTTATCAAATGCCCTGCTTGATTTGGCAGACAGATAACGCCTTCCAATACACCAGATGCAAGGAATCTTTTCTTCAACTTTACTGTCGATCTTTGAATAACGTAAAACTGTAAACATTCAAAGAATTTGCAATAACGTGATCACATACGACATAAGCGCTTTATACAGAAAATTACTAGCATAGTGCCATCAGAATTTGATCGCACGATAAAGGCAATAAGGTTAACATCCGGTATATGAAGTATAAGGAATTAAATATTCCTTATATTGTGCCTTCGGATCAACTTAAGTCGACAATGTGCCTTCGGATCAACTTAAATCGAGAAATGATACCAGTCATGACCGCATGGTCTATTCTGCTGCTGCTGGAGATAAGACTGTAGCACACTAAAGTGAGCTATTTTTATAGATTTAAGCTAGGTATGTCTTTTTCTACTCACAAAATGGGGAGTGCTGGCTAACAGGTTAATGTTGAGGTGGGATATGAATGAGGTGATAGAGAGCAGTTAAAAATCAGGGAACGGCAAGTTGTAGGCATTTCCATGCTGTTAAATATGATTGCAGGGTTCTGGGGGAACTGCTTGAAGTATGGAATTAAGGGAAGCTTCGAAGATAGGTCTCAGAGGTTTGTTTTAAGGGAATATAAACTCTGAATAGGGAGGTACTGGGGTTAAGAGAGTGGTTCCACCTCTGGTGCTAGCTGCCTACATTTCTGAAAGGCAACACGAGAAAGAGTCAGTTATTTGGTTTTTGGACCCGGGAATGTGTTTTTCAAGCTATGTCCTATAGTCATGGCTGCCTTTCAGTGCGGAAAAGAGTGGTCCACCACCAGTGTCATTATTCACTGCGACAACAAGATTACCGTGCACTGCATTAATAAAGGCCATTCTCATTCACTCACCCTAATGCCTCTGCTAAGATGCCTCTTAGCAGAGGCATTAGGGCGAGTGAATGAGAATGGCCTTTATTAATGCAGTGCACGGTAATCTTGTTGTAGGACTATAGGACATAGCTTGATAGTGCTGAAAATCTTAGCAGAGGCATTAGGGCGAGTGAATGAGAATGGACTTTATTAATGCAGTGCACGGTAATCTTGTTGTCGCAGTGAATAATGACACTGGTGGTGGACCACTCTTTTCCGCACTGAAAGGCAGCCATGACTATAGGACATAGCTTGAAAAGCGCTGAGGATGTTAACATCTGAGGTAGTTGTAACAGCTGGGGGGGGGGGGCACGTAGAAGCGAACCAGCGGTTCTGGTAAAATCATCCAAAACCGACAGAGGGGGCGGCATCTATGAATAATTGGATATCGACTGGAGAGGAAATCAAGTCGCTGTAAAAGAAGTATAAGCCGTTCCACTGTTTAAGGAAGGATATCCACAAACCGAGCTCATTGCGGCATGAGTCGGTTATGAATATTCGGTCCTCTAGATCGTGAGCGGAGGACGCGAGAGCGAGATGAGAGATAAAAGAGCGGCCTTGCGGAATGATGCCTATTGGAAAATGTAAATGACCGAGAACGGATAGCAGCTCGCGTTTGGAGCAGCTTGGGTTGGTTAAGAGGGTGGCAGCTTCTAGAATCGTTCTATCAATTTTCTCTTTGGGTAGAGAAGTTTTGCATTTTTGTGAATCTAGGCTGATACCTAAAAATTCAATGGGAGTGCTTGGGCCCGAGGTTTTGTCTTGAGCGAGGGGAATCCCGAGCTCTGCGAAGACTTTGTCAAAAGGTGCGCGGCTGGGATGGAGTCAGGAGGCGAGATGAATAAAAAATAATCTAAGATGAGTGGAATGAGGCTGTTGACACTTGGGAGCGGGGAGTTATGTGGGGAAGAGAGATAAGGCATTTTGTACCGGAAACATTTCTGGTAGCTACACCTATGGGACTAACGTGGAAGGTGTTAATTGGAGGGACCGAAAAGGGTTTGGTTCGGCTAGAGCATATTAGAGAATGGGGCAGATGAGGTTTTCAGAGGGGAGATTGTCAACGCCTGGATGAAAGCCATGTGAGAGACCCAACAGTAAATATTCAGAGAAATTAGGGTCAGGGTAATGAAGCAATTCAAATGACAAACTAGAAACATTTACGGGAGTCAATAAATAATTTATCTTTTTTATTTGCAGCTTTTTGAACTGGGCAAATGAAGCGGGCGTGAGCACAGCCACAAAAATATGCATGTAAATATGCATGTATTGGCAGCATTGTCTTTTGGCTGCGGGAGGAAGATGAGGGGCGGCAGTCGGTGAAAGTGGGGGAGAGAAGGATTGGTTGAGGTGCTTGGAAAGCATGGGATGTAGCTGGTGGATTTGGGCTTTGATGGTTCGGGGCAGGGAGTAATGGATGGGTTGACGAAGTGGCATGTTATGGTGGAACGGGCGTTGGAATGGCAGACCGCGCATGAAATATTGCGGCAGCCTAAAAATACGCGGTTGTGGAGTTCGGTGTCCAAAGCTCCACAGTAAGGACACTGATTCCACTGGGCCACTCGGATGGTGCATTTAGCTGAGAACAGCTTGTGGTATGTGTAGAAATGTGAGCCCCCGTATGATAATGCAAGCTCAGCGATAATCGCGAGATAGTCGCTGAGCTCGCGTCTCCTGTGTGGGAAAACTGAGCAGATGATTTCGGAGTAACGAATTAAAGCGATTGTGAATTCGGAGAAAGATAAAGTACGTGAATGATTGTGTGCCGTGTTTTTTAGATTGACTGCAAATTCGCCGCAGTCAATTTGGTGATCTGTTGATGGAGGAAAAATAGGAGAGAAGTGGAAAGAGATCGATATCTGCACCTGCTAAAATTTGGTTCCTGATGTGGTTGGAAACTGGGGATGGATCCAATGCAAGGGCGTTTGGCTGCATTGGTAGGCAGGGCTCTAGACTAACTTTTTGCACTGGGTGCACTGGTGCGCCTAACTTTTTTTCTTAGGTGCACCGGCACAAAAGTTAGGTGCACCCAAATGTTCATATAGGCAATATTGACTAGTAAATGACTAACTAACAATCTGGTCAACATAAAGTTCTTTATTTGAAGCACAATTCTACAAGAAAGGTAACTTACTGAAAAAGTGTTGGTGCTTAAAGTGCTTCACTGAGCAGAGATTTAAACTTAAAACATCTCAAGATAAATAAAATCTAAATTAAGTGTTTTAAGGGCGTCAAACTGAACATCTCGTGGCTCAATGTATTATGGACTATCCTCCATTGCAGTTACATGCCCCTCGAATGGCCATCTCCTGTAGTTTGGCCTTCTTGATCTTTGGCCTCGGCTAAACCAGCTGAACACACTCTCTCTAGCATCAACATCTTCCAGACTTGACCCCTCTACACTGAGTCTTATCAGATCTTCCACTGTGTCTGAACGAAGGGATGCTCTAGTGCAGTGCTTCTCAAACCCCCCCTTAAACCCATAAAACAATCCGGCGCCCCCATCCCACCAGACTACCAAATAATTGCACTAAACATAATGAAAAAAAAAAGTATTTACAGTTTTTATAACCAATTCTTACTATGCAAAAAAGAAGTATACTTAGGCCTTTAGTGTTATGTTAGAAGCATTTTTATACTCATACCTTTTCTTGATTTAACATTTTGATTTTTTTTTAGCTTTATTTTCATTTAAATCAAGTCAAGTCAAGTCAAGTTGAGCTTTATTGTCATTCCACTACATGTGTGGACATATAGTGGGACGAGATGTCGTGTCTCACAGGACCACGGTGCTACATAAATACAAATATACAACACGAAGTAAAACAGTATAAACCTATACACAAACTAACCTACTGTCAGCTTTGACTATACATATGCTATATATAAAGTGGTTACCTATACATAAACTAAAAAACAAGAAACAAAAATACAAACTGTACAAAAAATACAAACTGTACAACTGTGCAGAAGACTTCAAATACAATACTGTACATGTGCAAAAGAGAGACATTCAAGCAGCTGGCTGGGGAACAGTGTAAGGTGATTTGTGGTGCATGAGCCAGTAAACATACATACATTACAGTCATATATTACAGTCAGTCTTTTGTGGGATTATGGACACACAATGGTGTGTGAAAGTGTCTAGTGCATGCAGAGGAGAGTGTGTTGCTACAGGTGGCTTGTGCAGGCCCGCTCACCTGAATTCCACAGAGATAAAGTTTAACAGTTTTTCCTGAGATGTGGTAAGGTGGGGGGGGGGGGGTGTTGTTTGGGGTTTCAGAGAGGGGCTGTGTGATGTGAGTTCAGGGCTCTCACAGCCTGGGGGAAAAAGCTGTTGAGCAGTCTGGCGGAGCGGGCTCTGATACTCCGGTACCGTCTACCTGAGGGTAGGAGCTGGAAGAGACTGTGGGAGGGGTGGGTGGGGTCCTCCACGATACTTTTTGCTTTGCTGGAGCATCGTGTAAGGAAAATGTCCAGGATGGAGGGGAGAGGGGCACCAATGATTTTTGCAGCGGTGTTCACTGTCCGCTGGAGGGTCTTGCGGTCTGCTGCACAGCAGTTTCCGTACCAGACAGTGATGCAGCTGGTCAGCACGCTCTCAATGGTACCCCTGTAGAAGGTGGTGAGGATGGGTGGAGGGAGGCTTGCTCTTTTCAGCCGGCGGAGAAAGTGTAGGCGCTGTTGTGCCTTCTTGGAGATAGACTTGGTGTTGGTAGTCCAGGTGAGGTCCTCTGTGATGTGCACCCCCAGGAATTTAGTGCTGCTGACTCTCTCCACAGTCGAGGTGTCGATGGTCAGTGGGGGGTGGTCAACAGAGTTTCTCCTGAAGTCCATCACAACCTCCTTTGTCTTCTCCACATTGAGGGACAGGTTGTTAGCGCCACACCATTCAGCCAGCTGTGCCACTTCCTCTCTGTAGTGCGTTTCATCGTTGTTGCTGATGAGACCTACCACTGATGTGTCATCGGCAAACTTGATGATGTGGTTGGAGCTGAACTTGGCAGTGCAGTCGTGGGTCAGCAGCGTGAAGAGCAGCGGGCTGAGCACACAGCCCTGTGGGGCCCCTGTGCTCAGTGTGGTAGTGCTCGAGGTGTTGTGGCCGACCCGAACTGACTGAGGTCTTCCGGTTAAAAAGTCCAGGATCCAATTGCAGAGGGAGTTGTTGAGGCCCAGCAGGCTTAATTTATTGATGAGCTGTTGTGGGATTATTGTGTTGAATGCTGAGCTGAAGTCGATGAACAGCATTCTAACATATGAGTCTTTATTTTCTAGGTGGGTAAGAGCCAGGTGGAGGGTGGAGGAAATTGCATCATCTGTAGAGCGGTTTGGGCGGTATGCAAACTGGAGCGGATCGAGTGTGTTGGGGATGCTGGTTTTGATGTTGTGCATGACTAGCCTCTCAAAGCACTTCATTATGATTGGAGTCAGTGCTATGGGACGGTAGTCATTTAGACAGGACACAGGTGATTTTTTTGGTACCGGTATGATTGTCGTGGATTTGAGACATGTGGGGATGACTGCCTGGCTCAGCGAGATGTTGAAGATATCTGTTAGGACATCTGTCAGCTGTTCAGCACAGTCTTTCAGTACGCGGCCAGGTATATTGTCAGGACCCGCAGCCTTGCGTGGGTTAATCCTAGATAGGGTCTTCCTTACGTCGGCTGGAGACAGACAGAGTGCCTGGTCGTTGGGAGGTGTGGGCAGTTTTTGTGCAGATGTGGTGTTCTGCATTTCAAACCGTGAATAGAAGTGGTTGAGTGCATCTGGGAGGGATGTGTCGTCGTCACAGGCCTGTGGCGGGGGCTTGTAGTCAGTGATGGTCTGAATGCCTTGCCACAGGCTCCGTGTATCTCTGCTGTTTGTGAAATGATTATTTATTTTACTGCCATATAACCGTTTTGCATTTTTGATGCCACGGGACAGATTGGCTCTTGCTGTTTTGAGGGCCGCTTTATCTCCTGATCTGAACGCTTCATCTCTGGTTTTTAGCGGCCCACGAACCTCTGCTGTCATCCATGGCTTCCGGTTTGCACGTGTTGTGATGGTCTTGGTGACTGTCACATCATCAATGCAGTATTTGATGTAAGCAGTCACAGTTTCAGTGTACTCCTGCAGGTCTGTATGGTTATTATAGGTGGCCGCCTCTTTAAACATGTTCCAGTCTGTGTCCTGGAAGCAGTCCTGCAGTGCTGAGGTAGCATTGTCTGGCCATACCGTGATCTGCTTTTGAACCGGTTTGGCCAGTTTGAGAAGCGGTCTGTATGCTGGGATTAGCATAACAGAGATGTGGTCCGAGTATCCGAGGTGGGGGCGGGGTTCGGCTTTGTATGCGTGTTTCACTGTTGTGTAAACAAAGTCCAGTGTGTTATTTCCCCTTGTTGCAAAGTTCACATGTTGGTAGAACTTTGGTAAAACTGTCTTTAAGTTAACGTGGTTGAAGTCGCCGGCTATGATGAAAAAGCCGTCGGGGTTATTTGTTTGTTGTTCGCTGATGGCGCTGTACAGTTCACGAAGCGCGTCCTTAGCATTTGCACACGGGGGAATGTACACCGCGACAATAACAATGGCCGTGAACTCCCGCGGCAGATAGAACGGTCGGCATTTCACAACCATAAACTCCACCAGCGATGAACAGTGTGTTGATAATACCGCTGCATTGTTACACCATTCTTTGTTGATATACACACACAAGCCACCCCCGCGAGTCTTACCAGACAGTGATGAATCTCTGTCCGCTCGGCAGCAGGTTAGTCCGTGCAGCTGAATGGCGGAGTCCGGGATGTTGTCGTTTAGCCATGTTTCAGTGAAAACAAACACACAACAATCCCTTGTCTCATGCTGTGTAGACCGGCTGAGTTGAATTAAGTCCAGTTTGTTTTCCAGAGAGCGAACGTTTGAGAGCATGAGTGATGGAATTGCTGGACTAGTTGGATTAGCCCTTAGCCTAGCTCGAATACCTCCACGCTTGCCGCGCTTCTGTCCCCTCTCACACCGCCGGCGTCGCCGCTTTGTGCGGGTAGCATCAGTAGGCGAGGCCGCGGTCTCGGGGTCCGGCTTCAGCAGCAGACAGAGGCCTTGTAGCTTCTCAGTAGTCGCCGGTGAAAGCTGATGTTTGTACACATTGTCGATATCCAGGAGGCTCTGGCGATCATAGATGTGTTTCCGGGTGTTTGTCTTTTGATTTTTCAATAAAGTCAGACAGTTTGAAGACGAGGAGACAAGACTAACAGACATAAAAACACAGTTTTTAGGACCCGGAGTAGCCGCTGCGTCCGAACGCGCCGCCATCTAAAAAGTCTAAAATGTTTAGTTTTGAAATGTTGTATGCATTTGTCATGTTTATTTCATGTCTTTATCTTCTTAAATGTGTGTATATAATATGTATAGTTTTAACTTTTAATTTTAGTTACTTTTTCTTATTTGTAAGCCGCTTTGGATAAAAGTGTCTGCTAAATGACTAAAAGTAAAGAAAAAAATAACTGTTCTGTTCTGTCTAATCGTCTCTCTCTGTGCTCATACTGTATTTTAATTAGAGGTGGGCATAGATTAATTTTTTTAATCTAGATTAATCTAGATTAATTTTGGAATTAATCTAGATTAATCTAGATTAAAATGGCTCATTTGAATTCTGCCGAAGGCATTCAGAATATGTGTGCTACCCAAATAATGACTAAAAGTAAGTAAGCCCAAAATGTCGTTTTTTGTTATTATATTGAACTGAAAGCCATCTTATTATGCACAGTGTTGCACAGATTAAATTTCATGTAAATCATCCATGCTAACACACACGTCTTCTATTTTTTTTTTTTTTGAAATTTCACTCTCTATAACGTTAGATATATTTTTCAAAGACGGAGTTTCGAAGTTTCTCGCTCAAGTTCACATGAGACCTAAAGCGCATCCTGTTTGCTTAAAAGCGCAGCGTTTCGTTGTTATTCTGAGTGCACACAAATAAACGTAGAGTCTTTACAGATTCGAAAGATGTATTAGGCTACTTTTATCTGTATGACCAAAAATGACGGAGATTTTAAGAGCAAGTGAACGCACCGGAGCCTGTCTTGCAGCAAACGCGCTTCCACACAAACACTTCAATAGCGCACATTTCTCTAGGTTAACATCATATTGAGCGGCCATGTAAAGTTGCTACTACATACATCTTTCAGATGAAAAGCCATATTTGAGGTTGATGAATGATAGGTGAGTGTTTGGATGTCCTGTCCGATTGTATTACCACATAGACCAGCCGTTAACAATCTGTCCATCACGGACTGCGAGCCTCTAGTTCGAAGACTCGTTCTCGCCCCCTACAGTGCAATTCGGCTAGGTATACATCCGCGCTAAAATATCAGGGTGAAAGTCATCATAGCTTGCGTAGTATAGACCCAGCTCCCAACCCAACTTTGAGAATAGATTAACGGCGATATTTTTTTTATCGCCGATAAGAGTCTCACGTTAACGCAGCACGTTAACGCCGATAACGGCCCACCACTAATTTTAATGCAGCCAAATTCTCAATAAAACTGTTTTACTTTATATATTTGACTGTTTATGTTGTCAGTCAACAGGATAAATATGAAATAATGACTGAAACACGTCCCTTTAAGAATTCATAACCAGCTCTCCCTTCCAAGAAGCTAGTCTGCACAAAAATACTAATTTTATAATTGTATTGAGCCGTTGTCTGATGAAATCAAATAATACACAATATAAGACAAGACAATTCCAGTGCTGTGATTTTTTCTATATTTGCATGTACATTTAGAGAAGCAATAATATCTGTTTTAACTGAACGGGCTCCTCTCAGACGCTCACTGAACAGTGCAGATGCAGAGAAAGTGCGCTGATCTCGCGCCGTTGCGGCGATCACAGAGACACTCTGAAAGACTCGATTTGTCACTAGTTGCTTTTTTGGGAAAACAAAAAGTTGCTATGGGGGTCTACAAAGGCGTTAAATCTCGCTAAGTTGGCAACACTGCACGCATCTCTACTACTCACCTCTTTCTCTCTGTCTGACTGCAGCAGCACACATGACGCATTTGTCAACGCGCACACACACATACAGGAATATCTGGACCACGGCCAATCAGAGGGGGGGTCCGCCCTTCACTATCTCTGATTGGTTTAGACCCGATATAAGCCTAACGGGAGTGTCTTTTGTTGAGTTTCTGAGTCGCGGATACTTTTTTTTCTTTTCTCGAATGGCTGGACGCACCAGTGCGCCCTGGGATTTTTGTTAGTCGCATCCGTGAGAAATTAGGTCGCACTCTAGAGCCCTGGTAGGGGCGTGGCTGTAGACAAAGAGAAGGAAGAGCAGAGCCCGATGCAGTGTGAAGGACAAGCACATCCAAACAACTAATTTTCTCTTGATGAAACTAAATCGAAAATGTCAACGCACTACACTTATTGTTTACCAAACTAAAATAGGAGAGAAGTGGAAAGAGATCGATATCTGCACCTGCTAAAACTTTTCCCATTTTAATTACGGTTTATTAACATTTGATTTCATAACGATATTTTTAATTTAAGTTTTTTCAATATTCGATACTAAGTTACTTTTCTTCAACATTAGATGATCATTTTACTTACTACATTCTAAAACAACGTCTCACATACATCCGGCTAGACGAGAACGTTTATTCATGAACAAATTCTTTCAATGATCAATCGGTTCGTACGCAAAAGATCGTTAAATTGATGACGATACTGTTCTAATGAAGATTCACGATTCAATCGAACGTTTCAAATAGAAAGTCAGCACTGATCTCGTAGCGAACAATTCGTAAAGCGTTATATGTAATCGATAATTTGGACAAAATAGATTAGTTTGTAACGGTCATGCTTGTGAAAAGGTAAGTATCTATTTAAGCCCACGAATGAGAAGAACATCAACTATTTTCCAACGTTGTTTTAATAAAACAAAATAAAATAACCATAAATCAATAACTAGTAGTTCAATTCCATGTGTAACGTTACGTTTATTAAATTATAATTGTTAACTATGTATACGTTTTTATATTGTTTATCAACTTAGCATTTAGTTAAGATATGAATTTATCCATAGACGATACTGAATTTTATATAAATATGTATACATAAATATTGTTACTGATCTACTGCAGTGCTAAAAGTTTGGTAATTAAAAATGTTAGCATAATATCAAATTTTATTAGCACTAGATAATCAATCTGAAACTAAATCAGAATTCAGAACGACTACACTTATGTTTAAACAGGAGGGTGGAAAGAGATCGATATCTGCACCTGCTAAAATTTGGTTCCTGATGTGGTTGGAAACTGGGGACGGATCCAATGCAAGGGCGTTTGGCTGCATTGGTAGGGGCGTGGCTGTAGACAAAGAGAAGGAAGAGCAGAGCCCGATGCAGTGCGAAGGACAAGCACATCCAAAAAACTAATTTTCTCTTGATGAAATTAAATCGTAAATGTCAACGCACTACACTTATTGTTTACCAAACTGATAAGTTGTGCCTTTGCATGATCAGTTTAATTCGATAAAATAAAGATAATAAACATTTTTATAAAATAAATACAATGCATTAAATGAGCGAGTTTTTCTTTTTAGTTTTGTTAGTCTGTTAATTATTTCAGTGAAATATACTTTGTGTAGTCCTGTTACTTTATTCCTTGTATATTATTCTGTTTTTCTCCTTTAAACAAGCGCTGCATGTGTGTGATGTATGAATCCTAATGTTTTATTGATGTTGCTATTGCACATGCAAAGTGAAATCCCTGGAAACAAACACACATTTGTGGTAATGGGTCACAGCCGCTCTATTCTGATTGAATTCTAATTTGCCATTTTAATCACGTCGTTTAACGGTTAAGGATCGGTTAGTGAGTGGTTGTCAGTCAGGAAAATAATCTAAATGCTCTCTTAACAATTCTCCACCAGATTTACTATGCTGCTCATAATAAGTTCCCGCTGACTCAAAAACTTACGTACACAAACTGAGACCTGACGTGAGCTCTGATCGTAGCCACCACCACTGCATCCGTTTCATAAATAAGCCATTATAACTATTGTGTGGTAAACAGTTGTTCACATGATCATTTGATTCCCATTTTCATGCATACTATGCATGTGAAAATTAATGGTATGGATTCAACTTTCCCAAACCTAACCCTGTGGTCCATGATCTGTTGTTTATACTTTATAGCATCCAAATTTGTATAATGGCCCTATAGCATGTTTGATTGTACATTTCAAACTTGTTTTAGTGTTTGATGCCTTGCATCCTTTACGACCCACGGTACAAACAATATCCTTACAAAACTGTAATGGTACAAATTACTTTCTTTAGGCGGAGTTCTCCACCCCCAGTGAGCTTTTCTGTTGAAATGACCACAGTGTTTTTGTGTAACTGAAACTGTTGTGAAATATTTTCCATGGTAGTGAGGCACACCGATTTTTGTGCTGCTTCACTTCTGCATCTGTTCTGAGTTTGATTGAAAAGTAGAAGATCTACATGATGTCGCAGCATTTCGCAATCGTTAGATACTATTTATATTTTCCCTGGCTTGAAGCTCTTGACAGGAGTGTGAGGAAATGCACTTCTTATTTGGTACACATTTGACAATGCTTCTAGTTCTCTATGGTTTAACCTTCCGTCCACACTGAGACTGTTGTTTTTCTAGTGGAAACTCATTTTTTTGAGAACACTCTCCAAGGTGGGCAGATTTAACAATGTGTTGTAGAGTTGATGTATTCAAAAACTATCAAAGCATTGGAAAACTATGATGCATGACTGTGATGCAGTCATGTGATCTGGTAACAGTGGGCCACAGTGTATCGACATTGTTGTGGTGGCCATCCACTTTCACTGCACTGTAAACCTAGAAAAGTTTGAGAAAAGTAAAAAGAAAAATTGAGGTAATCAGCTACATCATTTTGTTAAGTTATGATGTCTCCAATTTTAAGTAAACAGAACTATTAGGTTTTGAGTTTGTTGTACTCATGCATGTTAATTACTCTTAACTTGAAGTACTGAGTAACTTTAACTCATACATTTTGATAGCAATTAGCTTAAAACCTTTACCCCCGATTTCACAGACAAGGCTTAAGCCTAGTCCTAGACTAAAACGTAAGTCTTAATTGTTTCAACTGAAATAAACTTGTACTGACTGATCTTAAAATATATCAATACCTTTGTTTTGTCTCAAGATGCACACTGGTAATGTTTTTTCTAAGCAGGTTTATAAAAAGTACTTAAATGTTTTAATTGAACTATGGCCTAATCCTGGCCTACTCTAAGCCCTGTCTGTGAAACCAGGCCATTGTTAATTAACTTATTTTTGAGTTGTTGCAACTCAAATTAGTATTTTTTTTTATGTTAAATCTGAAAGTAAAAATTATATAAATACATCTAAATGTATCGGCACTTACAAATAAACACATAACACATGCAATACCATTTTGGAAAATCAGCCAACTTTAATTTTATTAAAAATTGACAACTGCTGTAAACATACCTCCTGTAAAATTACACCTTTCTTAAATCCTTTAAACATATTTCAAAGAAACATAAAAAACAAAGTTGTTTTTGTTGTAGTTTCAATTACTAACTCTGTTTAAATAACCTAAGAGCAGCAAAAATCCTTGCCTGAAAAAAAAATCCTAATTTCCTCCATGCATCCTCAATCTGTACTTCAGAATCATCAAGCTAAGAAAGGAAAATCAGAAAGAACAACAGAATATTAGAACACGATCATTATTATTGTGTCAATATAATGTGAATCAATAACTAGTACAAATAATATTAAAGGGGTGGTTGGTTGCGATTTAACTTTTTAAAAAGTTATTTAGTGTGTAATGTTGCTGTTTGAGCATAAACAATATCTGCAAAGTTACGATGCTGAAAGTACAATGCAAACAGAGATATCGTCTTTGAAAATTATGGCAGTTTAATGCCTACGAAAACGACTGGCAAGGGACTACAACGAGTTACTTCCCGGGTCCGTTACATCACAAACCCAGATAAACCCCGTCCATAGGAACATGCAACGAAGGGGGAGAGGCCATGCTGTGCTGTTTTAGAGAAGAGGAAGAGAAAACTAGGGGTGCACGTAAAAATCTATTCATATATGATTCGCGATTCTGTCTTCTAACGATTCTAATAGATTCACAAGTTTCAAAATCATGTTTTAAAGCAGCGGTTCTTAATACTGTTGCTCGCGCCACCCTGCTCTGCATCTCTCTCTCTCTCTCGCGCTCCAACAAACTGTTCCAATTATACACTGATTTTCACATAGCGATGAGAAGCGTTATACATGGACGCGCGTGCGGTTGCTATGCTGTATTAAGGCTTTGATTAAGGTAAAACCATATATTAAAAGCTAACAGAAGCAGTAGCATTTACAAATTACAGCTTATCTAGAAGTATGAGACAACAACAAACAAAAAACATCAGCCTACCATTAAAAGCCGTGCTTACACAGGTTCTGCACGATCCTCTACACTAATATCCTATGGGTCTCATTCGGGCTCAAATGGATAAGCAACATAGACGACGCCATTGTTTATAATACAACCGGAACACATGCCGCTGAGGTGAGGGGCGGGACAATTAGACGCGCAGTAGAAGCGGTTTTAGCCAATCACAACACACTAGAACAGCTAACCAATCAGAGCCCATCACATATTTCTGAGGGAGAGCTTCATAAAACCAGGAAATAATCAGCACGTTTATCAGAGAAGGGACAGAGAGGTGTGGAATAAAGGTAAATTATGTGAAAAATAATGTTTTTGTTTTTTTAACTAAGCATGAACACATGTTTGACTGCACCCCATAAACACAATCAAGCCAAGGAAAAATAGTCAACCACCCCTTTAATGTTATAATAAAAATGTAACAGAATTTAAGTACATAAAAGAGTAGCCCCTCAATCCCCCTCTTTGCTATAGAACATGCCTGCAGTGCACGGTGATCTTGTTGTAGGACTATAGGACATAGCTTGATAGTGCTGAAAATCTTAGCAGAGGCATTAGGGCGAGTGAATGAGAATGGCCTTTATTAATGCAGTGCACGGTAATCTTGTTGTCGCAGTGAATAATGACACTGGTGGTGGACCACTCTTTTCCGCACTGAAAGGCAGCCATGACTATAGGACATAGCTTGAAAAGCGCTGAGGATGTTAACATCTGAGGTAGTTGTAACAGCTGGGGGGGGGGGGCACGTAGAAGCGAACCAGCGGTTCTGGTAAAATCATCCAAAACCGACAGAGGGGGCGGCATCTATGAATAATTGGATATCGACTGGAGAGGAAATCAAGTCGCTGTAAAAGAAGTATAAGCCGTTCCACTGTTTAAGGAAGGATATCCACAAACCGAGCTCATTGCGGCATGAGTCGGTTATGAATATTCGGTCCTCTAGATCATGAGCGGAGGACGCGAGAGCGAGATGAGAGATAAAAGAGCGGCCTTGCGGAATGATGCCTATTGGAAAATGTAAATGACCGAGAACGGATAGCAGCTCGCGTTTGGAGCAGCTTGGGTTGGTTAAGAGGGTGGCAGCTTCTAGAATCGTTCTATCAATTTTCTCTTTGGGTAGAGAAGTTTTGCATTTTTGTGAATCTAGGCTGATACCTAAAAATTCAATGGGAGTGCTTGGGCCCGAGGTTTTGTGTTGAGCGAGGGGAATCCCGAGCTCTGCGAAGACTTTGTCAAAAGGTGCGCGGCTGGGATGGAGTCAGGAGGCGAGATGATTAAAAAATAATCTAAGATGAGTGGAATGAGGCTGTTGACACTTGGGAGCGGGGAGTTATGTGGGGAAGAGAGATAAGGCATTTTGTACCGGAAACATTTCTGGTAGCTACACCTATGGGACTAACGTGGAAGGTGTTAATTGGAGGGACCGAAAAGGGTTTGGTTCGGCTAGAGCATATTAGAGAATGGGGCAGATGAGGTTTTCAGAGGGGAGATTGTCAACGCCTGGATGAAAGCCATGTGAGAGACCCAACAGTAAATATTCAGAGAAATTAGGGTCAGGGTAATGAAGCAATTCAAATGACAAACTAGAAACATTTACGGGAGTCAATAAATAATTTATCTTTTTTATTTGCAGCTTTTTGAACTGGGCAAATGAAGCGGGCGTGAGCACAGCCACAAAAATATGCATGTAAATATGCATGTATTGGCAGCGTTGTCTTTTGGCTGCGGGAGGAAGATGAGGGGCGGCAGTCGGTGTAAGTGGGAGAGAGAAGGATTGGTTGAGGTGCTTGGAAAGCATGGGATGTAGCTGGTGGATTTGGGCTTTGATGGTTCGGGGCAGGGAGGAATGGATGGGTTGACGAAGTGGCATGTTATGGTGGAACGGGCGATGGAATGGCAGACCGCGCATGAAATATTGCGGCAGCCTAAAAATACGCGGTTGTGGAGTTCGGTGTCCAAAGCTCCACAGTAAGGACACTGATTCCACTGGGCCACTCGGATGGTGCATTTAGCTGAGAACAGCTTGTGGTATGTGTAGAAATGTGAGCCCCCGTATGATAATGCAAGCTCAGCGATAATCGCGAGATAGTCGCTGAGCTCGCGTCTCCTGTGTGGGAAAACTGAGCAGATGATTTCGGAGTAACGAATTAAAGCGATTGTGAATTCGGAGGAAGATAAAGTACGTGAATGATTGTGTGCCGTGTTTTTTAGATTGACTGCAAATTCGCCGCAGTCAATTTGGTGATCTGTTGATGGAGGAAAAATAGGAGAGAAGTGGAAAGAGATCGATATCTGCACCTGCTAAAATTTGGTTCCTGATGTGGTTGGAAACTGGGGATGGATCCAATGCAAGGGCGTTTGGCTGCATTGGTAGGCAGGGCTCTAGACTAACTTTTTGCACTGGGTGCACTGGTGCGCCTAACTTTTTTTCTTAGGTGCACCGGCACAAAAGTTAGGTGCACCCAAATTTTCATATAGGCAATATTGACTAGTAAACGACTAACTAACAATCTGGTCAACATAAAGTTCTTTATTTGAAGCACAATTCTACAAGAAAGGTAACTTACTGAAAAAGTGTTGGTGCTTAAAGTGCTTCACTGAGCAGAGATTTAAACTTAAAACATCTCAAGATAAATAAAATCTAAATTAAGTGTTTTAAGGGCGTCAAACTGAACATCTCGTGGCTCAGTGTATTATGGACTATCCTCCATTGCAGTTACATGCCCCTCGAATGGCCATCTCCTGTAGTTTGGCCTTCTTGATCTTTGGCCTCGGCTAAACCAGCTGAACACACTCTCTCTAGCATCAACATCTTCCAGACTTGACCCCTCTACACTGAGTCTTATCAGATCTTCCACTGTGTCTGAACGAAGGGATGCTCTAGTGCAGTGCTTCTCAACCCCCCCTTAAACCCATAAAACAATCCGGCGCCCCCATCCCACCAGACTACCAAATAATTGCACTAAACATAATGAAAAAAAAAAAGTATTTACAGTTTTTATAACCAATTCTTACTATGCAAAAAAGAAGTATACTTAGGCCTTTAGTGTTATGTTAGAAGCATTTTTATACTCATACCTTTTCTTGATTTAACATTTTGATTTTTTTTAGCTTTATTTTCATTTAAATGTTTAGTTTTGAAATGTTGTATGCATTTGCCATGTTTATTTCATGTCTTTATCTTCTTAAATGTGTGTATATAATATGTATAGTTTTAACTTTTAATTTTAGTTACTTTTTCTTATTTCTAAGCCGCTTTGGATAAAAGTGTCTGCTAAATGACTAAAAGTAAAGAAAAAAATAACTGTTCTGTTCTGTCTAATCGTCTCTCTGTGCTCATACTGTATTTTAATGCAGCCAAATTCTCAATAAAACTGTTTTACTTTATATATTTGACTGTTTATGTTGTCAGTCAACAGGATAAATATGAAATAATGACTGAAACACGTCCCTTTAAGAATTCATAACCAGCTCTCCCTTCCAAGAAGCTAGTCTGCACAAAAATACTAATTTTATAATTGTATTGAGCCGTTGTCTGATGAAATCAAATAATACACAATATAAGACAAGACAATTCCAGTGCTGTGATTTTTTCTATATTTGCATGTACATTTAGAGAAGCAATAATATCTGTTTTAACTGAACGGGCTCCTCTCAGACGCTCACTGAACAGTGCAGATGCAGAGAAAGTGCGCTGATCTCGCGCCGTTGCGGCGATCACAGAGACACTCTGAAAGACTCGATTTGTCAATAGTTGCTTTTTTGGGAAAACAAAAAGTTGCTATGGGGGTCTACAAAGGCGTTAAATCTCGCTAAGTTGGCAACACTGCACGCATCTCTACTACTCACCTCTTTCTCTCTGTCTGACTGCAGCAGCACACATGACGCATTTGTCAACGCGCACACACACATACAGGAATATCTGGACCACGGCCAATCAGAGGGGGGGTCCGCCCTTCACTATCTCTGATTGGTTTAGACCCGATATAAGCCTAACGGGAGTGTCTTTTGTTGAGTTTCTGAGTCGCGGATACTTTTTTTTCTTTTCTCGAATGGCTGGACGCACCAGTGCGCCCTGGGATTTTTGTTAGTCGCATCCGTGAGAAATTAGGTCGCACTCTAGAGCCCTGGTAGGGGCGTGGCTGTAGACAAAGAGAAGGAAGAGCAGAGCCCGATGCAGTGTGAAGGACAAGCACATCCAAACAACTAATTTTCTCTTGATGAAACTAAATCGAAAATGTCAACGCACTACACTTATTGTTTACCAAACTAAAATAGGAGAGAAGTGGAAAGAGATCGATATCTGCACCTGCTAAAATTTGGTTCCTGATGTGGTTGGAAACTGGGGACGGATCCAATGCAAGGGCGTTTGGCTGCATTGGTAGGGGCGTGGCTGTAGACAAAGAGAAGGAAGAGCAGAGCCCGATGCAGTGCGAAGGACAAGCACATCCAAAAAACTAATTTTCTCTTGATGAAATTAAATCGTAAATGTCAACGCACTACACTTATTGTTTACCAAACTGATAAGTTGTGCCTTTGCATGATCAGTTTAATTCGATAAAATAAAGATAATAAACATTTTTATAAAATAAATACAATGCATTAAATGAGCGAGTTTTTCTTTTTAGTTTTGTTAGTCTGTTAATTATTTCAGTGAAATATACTTTGTGTAGTCCTGTTACTTTATTCCTTGTATATTATTCTGTTTTTCTCCTTTAAACAAGCGCTGCATGTGTGTGATGTATGAATCCTAATGTTTTATTGATGTTGCTATTGCACATGCAAAGTGAAATCCCTGGAAACAAACACACATTTGTGGTAATGGGTCACAGCCGCTCTATTCTGATTGAATTCTAATTTGCCATTTTAATCACGTCGTTTAACGGTTAAGGATCGGTTAGTGAGTGGTTGTCAGTCAGGAAAATAATCTAAATGCTCTCTTAACAATTCTCCACCAGATTTACTATGCTGCTCATAATAAGTTCCCGCTGACTCAAAAACTTACGTACACAAACTGAGACCTGACGTGAGCTCTGATCGTAGCCACCACCACTGCATCCGTTTCATAAATAAGCCATTATAACTATTGTGTGGTAAACAGTTGTTCACATGATCATTTGATTCCCATTTTCATGCATACTATGCATGTGAAAATTAATGGTATGGATTCAACTTTCCCAAACCTAACCCTGTGGTCCATGATCTGTTGTTTATACTTTATAGCATCCAAATTTGTATAATGGCCCTATAGCATGTTTGATTGTACATTTCAAACTTGTTTTAGTGTTTGATGCCTTGCATCCTTTACGACCCACGGTACAAACAATATCCTTACAAAACTGTAATGGTACAAATTACTTTCTTTAGGCGGAGTTCTCCACCCCCAGTGAGCTTTTCTGTTGAAATGACCACAGTGTTTTTGTGTAACTGAAACTGTTGTGAAATATTTTCCATGGTAGTGAGGCACACCGATTTTTGTGCTGCTTCACTTCTGCATCTGTTCTGAGTTTGATTGAAAAGTAGAAGATCTACATGATGTCGCAGCATTTCGCAATCGTTAGATACTATTTATATTTTCCCTGGCTTGAAGCTCTTGACAGGAGTGTGAGGAAATGCACTTCTTATTTGGTACACATTTGACAATGCTTCTAGTTCTCTATGGTTTAACCTTCCGTCCACACTGAGACTGTTGTTTTTCTAGTGGAAACTCATTTTTTTGAGAACACTCTCCAAGGTGGGCAGATTTAACAATGTGTTGTAGAGTTGATGTATTCAAAAACTATCAAAGCATTGGAAAACTATGATGCATGACTGTGATGCAGTCATGTGATCTGGTAACAGTGGGCCACAGTGTATCGACATTGTTGTGGTGGCCATCCACTTTCACTGCACTGTAAACCTAGAAAAGTTTGAGAAAAGTAAAAAGAAAAATTGAGGTAATCAGCTACATCATTTTGTTAAGTTATGATGTCTCCAATTTTAAGTAAACAGAACTATTAGGTTTTGAGTTTGTTGTACTCATGCATGTTAATTACTCTTAACTTGAAGTACTGAGTAACTTTAACTCATACATTTTGATAGCAATTAGCTTAAAACCTTTACCCCCGATTTCACAGACAAGGCTTAAGCCTAGTCCTAGACTAAAACGTAAGTCTTAATTGTTTCAACTGAAATAAACTTGTACTGACTGATCTTAAAATATATCAATACCTTTGTTTTGTCTCAAGATGCACACTGGTAATGTTTTTTCTAAGCAGGTTTATAAAAAGTACTTAAATGTTTTAATTGAACTATGGCCTAATCCTGGCCTACTCTAAGCCCTGTCTGTGAAACCAGGCCATTGTTAATTAACTTATTTTTGAGTTGTTGCAACTCAAATTAGTATTTTTTTTTATGTTAAATCTGAAAGTAAAAATTATATAAATACATCTAAATGTATCGGCACTTACAAATAAACACATAACACATGCAATACCATTTTGGAAAATCAGCCAACTTTAATTTTATTAAAAATTGACAACTGCTGTAAACATACCTCCTGTAAAATTACACCTTTCTTAAATCCTTTAAACATATTTCAAAGAAACATAAAAAACAAAGTTTTTTTTGTTGTAGTTTCAATTACTAACTCTGTTTAAATAACCTAAGAGCAGCAAAAATCCTTGCCTGAAAAAAAAATCCTAATTTCCTCCATGCATCCTCAATCTGTACTTCAGAATCATCAAGCTAAGAAAGGAAAATCAGAAAGAACAACAGAATATTAGAACACGATCATTATTATTGTGTCAATATAATGTGAATCAATAACTAGTACAAATAATATTAAAGGGGTGGTTGGTTGCGATTTAACTTTTTAAAAAGTTATTTAGTGTGTAATGTTGCTGTTTGAGCATAAACAATATCTGCAAAGTTACGATGCTGAAAGTACAATGCAAACAGAGATATCGTCTTTGAAAATTATGGCAGTTTAATGCCTACGAAAACGACTGGCAAGGGACTACAACGAGTTACTTCCCGGGTCCGTTACATCACAAACCCAGATAAACCCCGTCCATAGGAACATGCAACGAAGGGGGAGAGGCCATGCTGTGCTGTTTTAGAGAAGAGGAAGAGAAAACTAGGGGTGCACGTAAAAATCTATTCATATATGATTCGCGATTCTGTCTTCTAACGATTCTAATAGATTCACAAGTTTCAAAATCATGTTTTAAAGCAGCGGTTCTTAATACTGTTGCTCGCGCCACCCTGCTCTGCATCTCTCTCTCTCTCTCGCGCTCCAACAAACTGTTCCAATTATACACTGATTTTCACATAGCGATGAGAAGCGTTATACATGGACGCGCGTGCGGTTGCCATGCTGTATTAAGGCTTTGATTAAGGTAAAACCATATATTAAAAGCTAACAGAAGCAGTAGCATTTACAAATTACAGCTTATCTAGAAGTATGAGACAACAACAAACAAAAAACATCAGCCTACCATTAAAAGCCGTGCTTACACAGGTTCTGCACGATCCTCTACACTAATATCCTATGGGTCTCATTCGGGCTCAAATGGATAAGCAACATAGACGACGCCATTGTTTATAATACAACCGGAACACATGCCGCTGAGGTGAGGGGCGGGACAATTAGACGCGCAGTAGAAGCGGTTTAGCCAATCACAACACACTAGAACAGCTAACCAATCAGAGCCCATCACATATTTCTGAGGGAGAGCTTCATAAAACCAGGAAATAATCAGCACGTTTATCAGAGAAGGGACAGAGAGGTGTGGAATAAAGGTAAATTATGTGAAAAATAATGTTTTTGTTTTTTTAACTAAGCATGAACACATGTTTGACTGCACCCCATAAACACAATCAAGCCAAGGAAAAATAGTCAACCACCCCTTTAATGTTATAATAAAAATGTAACAGAATTTAAGTACATAAAAGAGTAGACCATCAATCCCCCTCTTTGCTATAGAACATGCCTGCAGTGAAAGGTGATCTTGTTGTAGGACTATAGGACATAGCTTGATAGTGCTGAAAATCTTAGCAGAGGCATTAGGGCGAGTGAATGAGAATGGCCTTTATTAATGCAGTGCACGGTAATCTTGTTGTCGCAGTGAATAATGACACTGGTGGTGGACCACTCTTTTCCGCACTGAAAGGCAGCCATGACTATAGGACATAGCTTGAAAAGCGCTGAGGATGTTAACATCTGAGGTAGTTGTAACAGCTGGGGGGGGGGGCACGTGGAAGCGAACCAGCGGTTCTGGTAAAATCATCCAAAACCGACAGAGGGGGCGGCATCTATGAATAATTGGATATCGACTGGAGAGGAAATCAAGTCGCTGTAAAAGAAGTATAAGCCGTTCCACTGTTTAAGGAAGGATATCCACAAACCGAGCTCATTGCGGCATGAGTCGGTTATGAATATTCGGTCCTCTAGATCGTGAGCGGAGGACGCGAGAGCGAGATGAGAGATAAAAGAGCGGCCTTGCGGAATGATGCCTATTGGAAAATGTAAATGACCGAGAACGGATAGCAGCTCGCGTTTGGAGCAGCTTGGGTTGGTTAAGAGGGTGGCAGCTTCTAGAATCGTTCTATCAATTTTCTCTTTGGGTAGAGAAGTTTTGCATTTTTGTGAATCTAGGCTGATACCTAAAAATTCAATGGGAGTGCTTGGGCCCGAGGTTTTGTCTTGAGCGAGGGGAATCCCGAGCTCTGCGAAGACTTTGTCAAAAGGTGCGCGGCTGGGATGGAGTCAGGAGGCGAGATGATTAAAAAATAATCTAAGATGAGTGGAATGAGGCTGTTGACACTTGGGAGCGGGGAGTTATGTGGGGAAGAGAGATAAAGCATTTTGTACCGGAAACATTTCTGGTAGCTACACCTATGGGACTAACGTGGAAGGTGTTAATTGGAGGGACCGAAAAGGGTTTGGTTCGGCTAGAGCATATTAGAGAATGGGGCAGATGAGGTTTTCAGAGGGGAGATTGTCAACGCCTGGATGAAAGCCATGTGAGAGACCCAACAGTAAATATTCAGAGAAATTAGGGTCAGGGTAATGAAGCAATTCAAATGACAAACTAGAAACATTTACGGGAGTCAATAAATAATTTATCTTTTTTATTTGCAGCTTTTTGAACTGGGCAAATGAAGCGGGCGTGAGCACAGCCACAAAAATATGCATGTAAATATGCATGTATTGGCAGCGTTGTCTTTTGGCTGCGGGAGGAAGATGAGGGGCGGCAGTCTGTGTAAGTGGGAGAGAGAAGGATTGGTTGAGGTGCTTGGAAAGCATGGGATGTAGCTGGTGGATTTGGGCTTTGATGGTTCGGGGCAGGGAGGAATGGATGGGTTGACGAAGTGGCATGTTATGGTGGAACGGGCGATGGAATGGCAGACCGCGCATGAAATATTGCGGCAGCCTAAAAATACGCGGTTGTGGAGTTCGGTGTCCAAAGCTCCACAGTAAGGACACTGATTCCACTGGGCCACTCGGATGGTGCATTTAGCTGAGAACAGCTTGTGGTATGTGTAGAAATGTGAGCCCCCGTATGATAATGCAAGCTCAGCGATAATCGCGAGATAGTCGCTGAGCTCGCGTCTCCTGTGTGGGAAAACTGAGCAGATGATTTCGGAGTAACGAATTAAAGCGATTGTGAATTCGGAGGAAGATAAAGTACGTGAATGATTGTGTGCCGTGTTTTTTAGATTGACTGCAAATTCGCCGCAGTCAATTTGGTGATCTGTTGATGGAGGAAAAATAGGAGAGAAGTGGAAAGAGATCGATATCTGCACCTGCTAAAATTTGGTTCCTGATGTGGTTGGAAACTGGGGATGGATCCAATGCAAGGGCGTTTGGCTGCATTGGTAGGCAGGGCTCTAGACTAACTTTTTGCACTGGGTGCACTGGTGCGCCTAACTTTTTTTCTTAGGTGCACCGGCACAAAAGTTAGGTGCACCCAAATTTTCATATAGGCAATATTGACTAGTAAACGACTAACTAACAATCTGGTCAACATAAAGTTCTTTATTTGAAGCACAATTCTACAAGAAAGGTAACTTACTGAAAAAGTGTTGGTGCTTAAAGTGCTTCACTGAGCAGAGATTTAAACTTAAAACATCTCAAGATAAATAAAATCTAAATTAAGTGTTTTAAGGGCGTCAAACTGAACATCTCGTGGCTCAGTGTATTATGGACTATCCTCCATTGCAGTTACATGCCCCTCGAATGGCCATCTCCTGTAGTTTGGCCTTCTTGATCTTTGGCCTCGGCTAAACCAGCTGAACACACTCTCTCTAGCATCAACATCTTCCAGACTTGACCCCTCTACACTGAGTCTTATCAGATCTTCCACTGTGTCTGAACGAAGGGATGCTCTAGTGCAGTGCTTCTCAACCCCCCCCTTAAACCCATAAAACAATCCGGCGCCCCCATCCCACCAGACTACCAAATAATTGCACTAAACATAATGAAAAAAAAAAAGTATTTACAGTTTTTATAACCAATTCTTACTATGCAAAAAAGAAGTATACTTAGGCCTTTAGTGTTATGTTAGAAGCATTTTTATACTCATACCTTTTCTTGATTTAACATTTTGATTTTTTTTAGCTTTATTTTCATTTAAATGTTTAGTTTTGAAATGTTGTATGCATTTGTCATGTTTATTTCATGTCTTTATCTTCTTAAATGTGTGTATATAATATGTATAGTTTTAACTTTTAATTTTAGTTACTTTTTCTTATTTGTAAGCCGCTTTGGATAAAAGTGTCTGCTAAATGACTAAAAGTAAAGAAAAAAATAACTGTTCTGTTCTGTCTAATCGTCTCTCTGTGCTCATACTGTATTTTAATGCAGCCAAATTCTCAATAAAACTGTTTTACTTTATATATTTGACTGTTTATGTTGTCAGTCAACAGGATAAATATGAAATAATGACTGAAACACGTCCCTTTAAGAATTCATAACCAGCTCTCCCTTCCAAGAAGCTAGTCTGCACAAAAATACTAATTTATAATTGTATTGAGCCGTTGTCTGATGAAATCAAATAATACACAATATAAGACAAGACAATTCCAGTGCTGTGATTTCTTCTATATTTGCATGTACATTTAGCGAAGCAATAATATCTGTTTTAACTGAACGGGCTCCTCTCAGACGCTCACTGAACAGAGCAGATGCAGAGAAAGCGCGCTGATCTCGCGCCGTTGCGGCGATCACAGAGACACTCTGAAAGACTCGATTTGTCACTAGTTGCTTTTTTGGGAAAACAAAAAGTTGCTATGGGGGTCTACAAAGGCGTTAAATCTCGCTAAGTTGGCAACACTGCACGCATCTCTACTACTCACCTCTTTCTCTCTGTCTGACTGCAGCAGCACACGTGACGCATTTGTCAACGCGCACACACACATACAGGAATATCTGGACCACGGCCAATCAGAGGGGGGGTCCGCCCTTCACTATCTCTGATTGGTTTAGACCCGATATAAGCCTAACGGGAGTGTCTTTTGTTGAGTTTCTGAGTCGCGGATACATTTTTTTCTTTTCTCGAATGGCTGGACGCACCAGTGCGCCCTGGGATTTTTGTTAGTCGCATCCGTGAGAAATTAGGTCGCACTCTAGAGCCCTGGTAGGGGCGTGGCTGTAGACAAAGAGAAGGAAGAGCAGAGCCCGATGCAGTGTGAAGGACAAGCACATCCAAAAAACTAATTTTCTCTTGATGAAATTAAATCGTAAATGTCAACGCACTACACTTATTGTTTACCAAACTGATAAGTTGTGTCTTTGCATGATCAGTTTAATTCGATAAAATAAAGATAATAAATATTTTTATAAAATAAATACAATGCATTAAATGAGCGAGTTTTTCTTTTTAGTTTTGTTAGTCTGTTAATTATTTCAGTGAAATATACTTTGTGTAGTCCTGTTACTTTATTCCTTGTATATTATTCTGTTTTTCTCCTTTAAACAACCGCTGCATGTGTGTGATGTATGAATCCTAATGTTTTATTGATGTTGCTATTGCGCATGCAAAGTGAAATCCCTGGAAACAAACACACATTTGTGGTAATGGGTCACAGCCGCTCTATTCTGATTGAATTCTAATTTGCCATTTTAATCACGTCGTTTAACGGTTAAGGATCGGTTAGCAGTGGTGGTCAGTAACGAAGTACAACTACTTCGTTACTGTACTTAAGTACATTTTTCAAGTATCTGTACTTTACTGGAGTAGTTTTATTTTGAGTAACTTTTACTTTTACTTCACTACATTCCAAAGCATAAGATCGTACTTTTTACTTCACTACATTTCATAAAACATATCGTTACTCACGTGATACATCACGTGCTCCGAGACGCAGAAGCGGTGTATGATTCATGAACAAACTGATTCTTTTCAATGAACCTGTTCAATCGGTTCGCAAATCGCAACAAACGATTCTTTCACAAATTGGAATGATCCGATTGCAGCTTGTTCTCGAGTCGAAAACTCACTGATTCAAATGATCCGTTTAGAGCGAGTCTTCTTCAGTGAACTGAACTCACAAGTAAAGAACCGGGAGATCTCGTGAGCGCGCGCTACTGATGCTGTGAAAAGTACGTTACTAATGTCGAATTTTAGGATTCATTATTGTAACTGAAAATAATATTTAGGTCAAAACTGCCAGTTGTTTGTGAACTAAATCTGCTGTAAAGGGTGATCTATTTAAGCCCACTGAAATGCAGACAGATCAACATCAGTGTCTCTAACGTTATGTTTTAGGTCAAAAAACAAAACATTAAAATAACACCGATTAAATAAAATAACTCATGCACGTTCATATTCCCCGCTGCTGTAACGTTAGCAGTTTTATTAAAATGCTATACATTTAGACCTATGTGACGTCTGTTTTTATATTGTTTATCAACAGTATACATTTTTATATTGTTTAGATCAACTAGCCGAGTAGACAGATATGAATGTTTATTCATAACCATACTGAAAATAAGTAAATATTGTTAGCTGATGCTAACTGTCTAGCTAACAAGCTTGCTGGTGCTAAGTTGAGGAAATGTTTAGATATAAAGTCCAAATATCTTTATTCAGCCACCTAGATAGATCACATCTGAGGGAAAAAGAAAGGATGTGATGTTCAGAACATAGTAACTACAGTAATTATCAGAGTGGGTAGTGATGCCCTCTGGGGCATTTGGCCAGGGGTGTTTTTACACCACAGACAAGGTTTGAGAAGAAGAAAAAAATCATGAAAATATCATTAGATTTTCCTTAAAATGTTCTTCCTAATTTCAGGCCTAATTCTCATGTCATGTATAACTGACGTTCTGCAAAACAACAAGTTCTAAAACACTTTTTTCTTACTGGTGAAAATTAGATGGTGAAATCTGTTTTCTCTCAGGTACATGGCAGTGTAAGCTTCACAGTGAACATTACTACATCGCTCTCATCAATGTAGTCCATATCAACAAAATATATATCCTGACTCTATATAGTGGTTATTTTGGGAAAAACCCAGGTATTTTGGGCAGTATGATTATAAAAATATGTGCTAATATAAAATTAAATAAAGTAGTCTATATAAAATTGCAAAATAAATCTGTCTATCAGTACTTTTTTACTTAAGTACATAAAAAATTGAGTACTTTTGTACTTTCACTCGAGTAAAATTGAAAAAGCAGTACTTTTACTTTTACTGGAGTAATATTTTATTATACGTATCTGTACTTTTACTCAAGTACTTGATCTGTGTACTTTGTCCACCACTGTCGGTTAGTGAGTGGTTGTCAGTCAGGAAAATAATCTAAATGCTCTCTTAACAATTCTCCACCAGATTTACTATGCTGCTCATAATAAGTTCCCGCTGACTCAAAAACTTACGTACACAAACTGAGACCTGACGTGAGCTCTGATCGTAGCCACCACCACTGCATCCGTTTCATAAATAAGCCATTATAACTATTGTGTGGTAAACAGTTGTTCACATGATCATTTGATTCCCATTTTCATGCATACTATGCATGTGAAAATTAATGGTATGGATTCAACTTTCCCAAACCTAACCCTGTGGTCCATGATCTGTTGTTTATACTTTATAGCATCCAAATTTGTATAATGGCCCTATAGCATGTTTGATTGTACATTTCAAACTTGTTTTAGTGTTTGATGCCTTGCATCCTCTACGACCCACGGTACAAACAATATCCTTACAAAACTGTAATGGTACAAATTACTTTCTTTAGGCGGAGTTCTCCACCCCCAGTGAGCTTTTCTGTTGAAATGACCACAGTGTTTTTGTGTAACTGAAACTGTTGTGAAATATTTTCCATGGTAGTGAGGCACACCGATTTTTGTGCTGCTTCACTTCTGCATCTGTTCTGAGTTTGATTGAAAAGTAGAAGATCTACATGATGTCGCAGCATTTCGCAATCGTTAGATACTATTTATATTTTCCCTGGCTTGAAGCTCTTGACAGGAGTGTGAGGAAATGCACTTCTTATTTGGTACACATTTGACAATGCTTCTAGTTCTCTATGGTTTAACCTTCCGTCCACACTGAGACTGTTGTTTTTCTAGTGGAAACTCATTTTTTTGAGAACACTCTCCAAGGTGGGCAGATTTAACAATGTGTTGTAGAGTTGATGTATTCAAAAACTATCAAAGCATTGGAAAACTATGATGCATGACTGTGATGCAGTCATGTGATCTGGTAACAGTGGGCCACAGTGTATCGACATTGTTGTGGTGGCCATCCACTTTCACTGCACTGTAAACCTAGAAAAGTTTGAGAAAAGTAAAAAAGAAAAATTGAGGTAATAAGCTACATCATTTTGTTAAGTTATGATGTCTCCAATTTTAAGTAAACAGAACCATTAGGTTTTGAGTTTGTTGTACTCATGCATGTTTATTACTCTTAACTTGAAGTACTGAGTAACTTTAACTCATACATTTTGATAGCAATTAGCTTAAAACCTTTACCCCCGATTTCACAGACAAGGCTTAAGCCTAGTCCTAGACTAAAACGTAAGTCTTAATTGTTTCAACTGAAATAAACTTGTACTGACTGATCTTAAAATATATCAATACCTTTGTTTTGTCTCAAGATGCACACTGGTAATGTTTTTTTCTAAGCAGGTTTATAAAAAGTACTTAAATGTTTTAATTGAACTATGGCCTAATCCTGGCCTACTCTAAGCCCTGTCTGTGAAACCAGGCCATTGTTAATTAACTTATTTTTGAGTTGTTGCAACTCAAATTAGTATTTTTTTTATGTTAAATCTGAAAGTAAAAATTATATAAATACATCTAAATGTATCGGCACTTACAAATAAACACATAACACATGCAATACCATTTTGGAAAATCAGCCAACTTTAATTTTATTAAAAATTGACAACTGCTGTAAACATACCTCCTGTAAAATTACACCTTTCTTAAATCCTTTAAACATATTTCAAAGAAACATAAAAAAACAAAGTTTTTTTTGTTGTAGTTTCAATTACTAACTCTGTTTAAATAACCTAAGAGCAGCAAAAATCCTTGCCTGAAAAAAAAATCCTAATTTCCTCCATGCATCCTCAATCTGTACTTCAGAATCATCAAGCTAAGAAAGGAAAATCAGAAAGAACAACAGAATATTAGAACACGATCATTATTATTGTGTCAATATAATGTGAATCAATAACTAGTACAAATAATATTAAAGGGGTGGTTGGTTGCGATTTAACTTTTTAAAAAGTTATTTAGTGTGTAATGTTGCTGTTTGAGCATAAACAATATCTGCAAAGTTACGATGCTGAAAGTACAATGCAAACAGAGATATCGTCTTTGAAAATTATGGCAGTTTAATGCCTACGAAAACGACTGGCAAGGGACTACAACGAGTTACTTCCCGGGTCCGTTACATCACAAACCCAGATAAACCCCGTCCATAGGAACATGCAACGAAGGGGGAGAGGCCATGCTGTGCTGTTTTAGAGAAGAGGAAGAGAAAACTAGGGGTGCACGTAAAAATCTATTCATATATGATTCGCGATTCTGTCTTCTAACGATTCTAATAGATTCACAAGTTTCAAAATCATGTTTTAAAGCAGCGGTTCTTAATACTGTTGCTCGCGCCACCCTGCTCTGCATCTCTCTCTCTCTCTCGCGCTCCAACAAACTGTTCCAATTAAACACTGATTTTCACATAGCGATGAGAAGCGTTATACATGGACGCGCGTGCGGTTGCCATGCTGTATTAAGGCTTTGATTAAGGTAAAACCATATATTAAAAGCTAACAGAAGCAGTAGCATTTACAAATTACATCTTATCTAGAAGTATGAGACAACAACAAACAAAAAACATCAGCCTACCATTAAAAGCCGTGCTTACACAGGTTCTGCACGATCCTCTACACTAATATCCTATGGGTCTCATTCGGGCTCAAATGGATAAGCAACATAGACGACGCCATTGTTTATAATACAACCGGAACACATGCCGCTGAGGTGAGGGGCGGGACAATTAGACGCGCAGTAGAAGCGGTTTAGCCAATCACAACACACTAGAACAGCTAACCAATCAGAGCCCATCACATATTTCTGAGGGAGAGCTTCATAAAACCAGGAAATAATCAGCACGTTTATCAGAGAAGGGACAGAGAGGTGTGGAATAAAGGTAAATTATGTGAAAAATAATGTTTTTGTTTTTTTAACTAAGCATGAACACGTTTGACTGCACCCCATAAACACAATCAAGCCAAGGAAAAATAGTCAACCACCCCTTTAATGTTATAATAAAAATGTAACAGAATTTAAGTACATAAAAGAGTAGCCCCTCAATCCCCCTCTTTGCTATAGAACATGCCTGCAGTGCACGGTGATCTTGTTGTAGGACTATAGGACATAGCTTGATAGTGCTGAAAATCTTAGCAGAGGCATTAGGGCGAGTGAATGAGAATGGCCTTTATTAATGCAGTGCACGGTAATCTTGTTGTCGCAGTGAATAATGACACTGGTGGTGGACCACTCTTTTCCGCACTGAAAGGCAGCCATGACTATAGGACATAGCTTGAAAAGCGCTGAGGATGTTAACATCTGAGGTAGTTGTAACAGCTGGGGGGGGGGGGCACGTAGAAGCGAACCAGCGGTTCTGGTAAAATCATCCAAAACCGACAGAGGGGGCGGCATCTATGAATAATTGGATATCGACTGGAGAGGAAATCAAGTCGCTGTAAAAGAAGTATAAGCCGTTCCACTGTTTAAGGAAGGATATCCACAAACCGAGCTCATTGCGGCATGAGTCGGTTATGAATATTCGGTCCTCTAGATCGTGAGCGGAGGACGTGAGAGCGAGATGAGAGATAAAAGAGCGGCCTTGCGGAATGATGCCTATTGGAAAATGTAAATGACCGAGAACGGATAGCAGCTCGCGTTTGGAGCAGCTTGGGTTGGTTAAGAGGGTGGCAGCTTCTAGAATCGTTCTATCAATTTTCTCTTTGGGTAGAGAAGTTTTGCATTTTTGTGAATCTAGGCTGATACCTAAAAATTCAATGGGAGTGCTTGGGCCCGAGGTTTTGTCTTGAGCGAGGGGAATCCCGAGCTCTGCGAAGACTTTGTCAAAAGGTGCGCGGCTGGGATGGAGTCAGGAGGCGAGATGAATAAAAAATAATCTAAGATGAGTGGAATAAGGCTGTTGACACTTGGGAGCGGGGAGTTATGTGGAGAAGAGAGATAAGGCATTTTGTACCGGAAACATTTCTGGTAGCTACACCTATGGGACTAACGTGGAAGGTGTTAAATGGAGGGACCGAAAAGGGTTTGGTTCGGCTAGAGCATATTAGAGAATGGGGCAGATGAGGTTTTCAGAGGGGAGATTGTCAACGCCTGGATGAAAGCCATGTGAGAGACCCAACAGTAGATATTCAGAGAAATTAGGGTCAGGGTAATGAAGCAATTCAAATGACAAACTAGAAACATTTACGGGAGTCAATAAATAATTTATCTTTTTTATTTGCAGCTTTTTGAACTGGGCAAATGAAGCGGGCGTGAGCACAGCCACAAAAATATGCATGTAAATATGCATGTATTGGCAGCGTTGTCTTTTGGCCTGCGGGAGGAAGATGAGGGGCGGCAGTCGGTGTAAGTGGGAGAGAGAAGGATTGGTTGAGGTGCTTGGAAAGCATGGGATGTAGCTGGTGGATTTGGGCTTTGATGGTTCGGGGCAGGGAGTAATGGATGGGTTGACGAAGTGGCATGTTATGGTGGAACGGGCGATGGAATGGCAGACCGCGCATGAAATATTGCGGCAGCCTAAAAATACGCGGTTGTGGAGTTCGGTGTCCAAAGCTCCACAGTAAGGACACTGATTCCACTGGGCCACTCGGATGGTGCATTTAGCTGAGAACAGCTTGTGGTATGTGTAGAAATGTGAGCCCCCGTATGATAATGCAAGCTCACAATTCTACAAGAAAGGTAACTTACTGAAAAAGTGTTGGTGCTTAAAGTGCTTCACTGAGCAGAGATTTAAACTTAAAACATCTCAAGATAAATAAAATCTAAATTAAGTGTTTTAAGGGCGTCAAACTGAACATCTCGTGGCTCAATGTATTATGGACTATCCTCCATTGCAGTTACATGCCCCTCGAATGGCCATCTCCTGTAGTTTGGCCTTCTTGATCTTTGGCCTCGGCTAAACCAGCTGAACACACTCTCTCTAGCATCAACATCTTCCAGACTTGACCCCTCTACACTGAGTCTTATCAGATCTTCCACTGTGTCTGAACGAAGGGATGCTCTAGTGCAGTGCTTCTCAAACCCCCCCCTTAAACCCATAAAACAATCCGGCGCCCCCATCCCACCAGACTACCAAATAATTGCACTAAACATAATGAAAAAAAAAAAGTATTTACAGTTTTTATAACCAATTCTTACTATGCAAAAAAGAAGTATACTTAGGCCTTTAGTGTTATGTTAGAAGCATTTTTATACTCATACCTTTTCTTGATTTAACATTTTGATTTTTTTTAGCTTTATTTTCATTTAAATGTTTAGTTTTGAAATGTTGTATGCATTTGTCATGTTTATTTCATGTCTTTATCTTCTTAAATGTGTGTATATAATATGTATAGTTTTAACTTTTAATTTTAGTTACTTTTTCTTATTTGTAAGCCGCTTTGGATAAAAGTGTCTGCTAAATGACTAAAAGTAAAGAAAAAAATAACTGTTCTGTTCTGTCTAATCGTCTCTCTGTGCTCATACTGTATTTTAATGCAGCCAAATTCTCAATAAAACTGTTTTACTTTATATATTTGACTGTTTATGTTGTCAGTCAACAGGATAAATATGAAATAATGACTGAAACACGTCCCTTTAAGAATTCATAACCAGCTCTCCCTTCCAAGAAGCTAGTCTGCACAAAAATACTAATTTATAATTGTATTGAGCCGTTGTCTGATGAAATCAAATAATACACAATATAAGACAAGACAATTCCAGTGCTGTGATTTCTTCTATATTTGCATGTACATTTAGCGAAGCAATAATATCTGTTTTAACTGAACGGGCTCCTCTCAGACGCTCACTGAACAGTGCAGATGCAGAGAAAGCGCGCTGATCTCGCGCCGTTGCGGCGATCACAGAGACACTCTGAAAGACTCGATTTGTCACTAGTTGCTTTTTTGGGAAAACAAAAAGTTGCTATGGGGGTCTACAAAGGCGTTAAATCTCGCTAAGTTGGCAACACTGCACGCATCTCTACTACTCACCTCTTTCTCTCTGTCTGACTGCAGCAGCACACGTGACGCATTTGTCAACGCGCACACACACATACAGGAATATCTGGACCACGGCCAATCAGAGGGGGGGTCCGCCCTTCACTATCTCTGATTGGTTTAGACCCGATATAAGCCTAACGGGAGTGTCTTTTGTTGAGTTTCTGAGTCGCGGATACATTTTTTTCTTTTCTCGAATGGCTGGACGCACCAGTGCGCCCTGGGATTTTTGTTAGTCGCATCCGTGAGAAATTAGGTCGCACTCTAGAGCCCTGGTAGGGGCGTGGCTGTAGACAAAGAGAAGGAAGAGCAGAGCCCGATGCAGTGTGAAGGACAAGCACATCCAAAAAACTAATTTTCTCTTGATGAAACTAAATCGAAAATGTCAACGCACTACACTTATTGTTTACCAAACTGATAAGTTGTGTCTTTGCATGATCAGTTTAATTCGATAAAATAAAGATAATAAATATTTTTATAAAATAAATACAATGCATTAAATGAGCGAGTTTTTCTTTTTAGTTTTGTTAGTCTGTTAATTATTTCAGTGAAATATACTTTGTGTAGTCCTGTTACTTTATTCCTTGTATATTATTCTGTTTTTCTCCTTTAAACAAGCGCTGCATGTGTGTGATATTGAATCTGCTCCGTTTATTAGGGACCGAGCACCGATGGTGCGAGGACCCTATTGAATCTGCTCCGTTTATTATTCTTATTATTCTTCTTCTTCTTCTTCTTCTTCTTCTTCTTCTTCTTCTTCTCCAAACTTAATCGCATTTTAGAGGGCCTAAACATGCTCGAAAAGTCAGGAAACTTTGCACACGCGTCAGAACTGGTGAAAATTTACGTCTGATATGGGAACAGAAGTAGGTGTGGCAAAATGGCTCGACAGCGCCACCTATAAATATTCAGCGGAGTGCGCCTCGAGCTACGTTTCACGTACATGTACGAAAATCGGTACACTTATGTAACTTAACAATACCTACAAAAAAGTCTCCGGGTACGAAATCAGAAACCCAACAGGAAGTCGGCTATTTTGAATTTTCTCGTCATATTTTGTGTCATTTTTGCCATTTTCAGGTGTCATACTTTAACGAACTCCTCCCAGAGATTTATTCGGATGAACACAAAAATTGGTCATTGTAAACTAAAGCCTTTTGTGACGTTAAATTGCGAAGATCTAGAGTTTTCATTGGAGGGCGTGTCCGTGGCGTCCTGTCAAATTTTGATGTTTCGCCATGAAACAGGAAGTTGTTATATCTCAGGCATGCTATGTCCGATCTACACCAAACTTCATATGTTTGATAAGAATCCTGACCTGAAGACTATAAGTGACCATATTCAGTTATAGTCATAGCGCCACCTGCTGGCAACAGGAAAGTGACATGTTTTACTCTGTAACTAACTCCTCCTAGAGATTTAATGACATCAACATAATATTTAGGTCAGTCTAACCTAAAGGCCTTTGTGATGTTAAATTGCGAAGATCTAGAGTTTTCGTTAAAGGGCGTGTCCATGGCGGCATCACAAATTTTGATGTCTCGCCATGTGAATAAAAG
>JAPDDL010001636.1:0-63017 GCA_027422435.1 Schizopygopsis pylzovi | reverse complement strand
TGTTCTGCTGTGAGGACCATCTCGGATTTCTCGACACAGAATGTAACATAACTGTATGCACATTGGGAATCAGGCATAGTAATTGTCCACTTCATGAATGAGCTGCCCGGACTATACCTGCTGATAACAACAACACAGGGAGGATCAGGGTGAGAGAGAGAGAGAGAGAGAGAGAGAGAATTTGAATATGTCTTTATTATGACAATTTCTCTTATTTAAATTATTCACAATTCATTCAGAAACAGTTTTTTTTTCTCACACATGCATATTTAAAAAGTCAACTACATTTCATTGTTCTCATATAAAGTACACAATACCTAATTAACACCCCAGATATCTACAAACTTTGGTAAACAGTCCACCATCTTGTAGTAAGCAAACTCTACTTTAATTTAGCTTTAATTTTAAGTCCCAAAAACATAGGAACCACACTTATTGGATACTGCCCTAAAAGTTTATTTTTTCTTGTTTTCCAGATTACAAATTGTGCAGTGCCAGATAAAAAATGTATTAAAACCAAAATACTTTTCCTCTGAACTGAATACCTAGGCCCATAAATAAACAATTCGAAAGAAATCACCTCCCCCCCAAAAAATTTACCCAAACACTTGCTTAAGAGGGAAAACAGATCCTTGAGCTGTTTGTAAATGAAAAGTTGTTATTCTTGCCTTTATATCCACCAGGCCTTGTCCTCCTTCTTGTATAGGATGATACAGTACAGCAGATCGGACCCAATGGTATCCTGACCAAAAAAAAAGCCAATAAGTGCCTTTGAATTGCTTGAATTAGACCTGCTGGTGGTTGCAGCACATTACATTTATGCCACAGAGTGGATGCCAGCAAATTGTTGGCCACCAAGACTCTTCCCCTGTAGGACAACTGGGGTAGCCATTGGAACCAAAATAAATACCTAATATCTTAAAACCTTCAAATCTCAAATTTGAAGTTTCCAGGCAGTTTTCTAAGATTCTTTGATAAATCTTTACCTAGCCAGAGAGCTTCACTTTTATCCCAGTTCCCTATCAGTCGGTCACTCTCGACGTCACGTAGGAGGACCGACAAATTGGGATCTCGCTTAGAGAGACCAATCCACTTCGAGTGTAAACTAAACGAGCCAATGCACATTGACATGCGATTATTGTATCTAGCTGCCGCTGATCACAGCGTGATTATAAGTAGGCAGCAGGTGCAGCGCATATTTAGCTTTTCGATTTGGAGCCGAGCGATTTCATCGTTCTGCTCCTGACTTCTGCTGACGAGTGAATTCAACGAGTGCCGGTGGTACGGCACTACAGCGGTGGTGGTTTTTATCGTGTCGAATGGACGGCACACATCAGGCTGCACTACCCCCTTTTTGCGTTGCAGATGACCATCTCCCCTGTGCGCTTCAGCATGCAAAATGAGCTTTTTCCCTAAAAGAGCGTTCACAGGTAGAGTAGTAACAATATACCGGTATGACGATATACCACGATATAAACACGTACGATTATTATACCGTGTACATTTGCTTATCTATGGTATTTGGAGAAAATAAAAGATGCAGTATCTCACCTGCGCCTAGGCAATAACTTTCCACTTAACTTTTCTCTTGCTCCACCCACACGTGCAGCGGAGACAACATCAGAGACAGAGGCCGTTATCTCTAATCTCTATCCCACGTCAAAATATAAATCAAAATTGTCAGTATGGGAATAACGTTATTTTGAATATAGAAGACAAATGCTTATTTGTCCTCGAGGATAGACACAGTTCACAAAAACTGACCACAAAGCAGCCGCAAATGAGGAAACACATAGAAAATGTTTACCTATATTTCAGAACACCATCCCTCCGTGAAGATATAGTTATGTCCCATTTATAACTTAAGGTTAAAGCCTTATGATTTCCGTGATGCGGAGTGAATCCCAGAATCCAGTCATGACAATGACTTTACAATGCAGATGTCACGTAAAACGTGCGGTTTGATGGATTGATGAATAAATAAAAAACAGAGCTGTCAAATCACTACATGGTCTAGTGTCTGTGATTATTAAAGCACAAAAACACTGCTATATAAAAATATAATCTGTTTGTTTTGCGTTTTTCTCTGTGAGTGAGCGGCATAGTGTCGTGTACTACATACTCAAGTATGCACGCTGGCGCCGCTCATAGTGTTTAACAGCGCCTGCTGTCTCACTATCTGAGGACAAACACAGAGAGCCTCACTAACACTGAGAGAACAATAATCTTTTCATCATTTTATTTGAGAAAACCATTGTCAAATATACTGACACGGAAAGCTCTTCACTACTACCCGTCTTCTTCTTCTCCTCCTCCTCCTGTGATTTGCGGCAGCTTACATGCTTCAAATGCGTATTACCGCCTCCTCTCAGTTCACTACTACCCGTCAAAATAAAAGTCCTCTTTTTAACTTTTGAAATTGACAGAAATGACGACTGTACTATAATGTAGCCCCCTTCTAAAATAAAAATAATAATTTATAGAAACATTTAAGGAATTTAATTTTACCCTAATTTTTATTTAGTAAGGGTGAATCCCATTTCTCTGTCCATTACCCCTTCCCCTTCGTCTTAACCCTGGCCCTTGTCCCTCGAAACCAAGTGGGAAGCGCTAGGGGTGAAAACATACCCCTATGAAATGAGACGACACTTGGTTACTGATAGGTCATCATACATCGTCGCTAGCTGGCTGCTACATCACCAGAGGCGACAAGTGTTGATCGCAAATTTTCCGTCTAAAAGTGTGTGTTTGTCGATTGCATGGGTTTAAGTGAAGTTTTCTCTATCCAGAGAAATGCGGCACTGTTGTGCAAATCAGCAATGTAACGTTAGCGTGGAAAAATAGCGATTTTTAAAAAACGTTTCAAATAGGAATATGGTTGTAAATATATATGTACAGGACTGTGTAGAGCACAAAACAAGACTGTCGTCATTTTTAAATCAATTATTTGTGTTTATTTTAAATCAATTTGATTACATTTTAAGACATTGTAAGGCCCGGCTCGATCGACCCAATGACGGCAGTCGTTCAGCGGGTGAAGGCCTTTTGCGTATTACTGTCTTTCCTTTTTCACGACACAACAAGATTAAATGGAACACTTTTTCTTATATATTTTATCTCGTTATTTCATCTGACTCCATAAATGAAAAGGTTTTAATGATATCTGTGCATCATTAAAATATGAACGAATGATTGATTATTCTTTTCAGCTCTTTTTAATACTTTATCCGCTCAGATGTAGGGAAACTATATCGCTTAGAGGCCCTGTTTTTCACAGGTCTCACGGACACAATCTTGTCAGGCCCGGTCATCAATCAGAGGTAAATTATGGTTATGTATCTAAGATTTGCCGTTAATTCACACGTACACAATCAGAGACATCGAATAACCCCCTTGGAGCCCCCTCAGAACTTTAGTTCAATCGTTTACTTCAGTAAAGGTTTCTTGGCCACTATTAGATATGTTAGCAGATCAATGTACCACACTTGTAATAGCTTTGGATTGGTCAAGTACTTGTTTAAAGTAACATTAAATCAAAAGTCAGAGGTATAGGCGTACCCGAGTTTAGTCTGACCAGACGGCATTCGCCGTCCCTAAACGGAATTATTTACCCGCCTCTGCATCCAAGTAGACTTGAAATGATGCCGGATATTGGCCGTCGCTAAAACTGACGCAGGCTTGCGGAAATATACGAATCCACTAATCTATTAGGGAGAAAGCAATCTTAGAGGCAGTCAGAATAGAATCAAACGTTACAATTTATTGACCAGGTAATCGAAGCAATAATTCAAAACTCCAATGTTACAAGAATAGAATCATCAGTTAACCATAACATAACAATAATTCAGAAATTGAAGAATTTGTAGAAATTACTACCTGGCAATGAAAATTACACACAGCGATTGTGTGGGCAGTCAACCTACAGACTCCTAGAACTTTGTGTCACGTTTCCTTATAAACCCAGATAATTCAATAAGCCCACCAAAGGGTGGTATCTTGTTATTATAATTAGACTTTAGAATTTGCAACCAAATGGCTTCTTGGTATCCTGTGGCAGAGAATACTTATTTACATACAGGAGGTGGTTTGAATAGAAGATCAGGGGGAGGGCACACCTTTAAGTTGTACACTACACTTCTCATACTTTAGAACTTCTTTTAGCTTTTCATTATGATTGGGAGAATGAGACCATTTTACCAGGCGCACTGAGACATTTCAAATGATATCAAACATGTATAGTTACTTTTTTGTACATACATTACATTGCATGGGTTTTCAGTGAGTTCTAGGTGAGGAGGAGAGGGGGGAAGAAAAGGGGGAGCAAGGGAAGATGATGAGACCGTAAGTACAGGGTGTGAACTACACTGTGTGTTGCGTCTCGGATGCTGCTGTTACATATGCAAGAGATAGTTTTTGTTGATTCTCAGGAGGGCCTTTTGTCCTCTCGGGGGGGGGGGGGGGGGCAGACATACTGGCACCAGGCTTACAGTTCCTCCCTTTGGCACTGTTTTGGGCCACTCACAGGGTTTCCTGCAGTGTCACTTCAGTCGTTGCAAGGTGGGTAGTTTTAAGGGGCTGAGGGTTAGGATAGTGTTGGTGGATGCTTTTACTGATCTGATGAGGTGTCGGAAATAGCAACATTGGAATAGCGTGAAGGAGAAGATGAGTGCGCTTCCAACTGCACAACCTCGAAGTACCCAGTCCCACCAGGTATATGCAGTCTCTGCCGATCGGGTAGATGAGCTAGACAGAATCTGTGCAGTCTTTCGCGCCAAGTTTGTCTCCACTTGCGCTTGAGAAAGGTGGTACTCTGTTTGGAGGATGACGTTCTGTACCAGGTCCATCGTGTCGATCAAGGCTTGTGTTCCGTGTTCATAAAAGGTGTCGTCCCACCATGGGGAGACCTCTGCGTCCTTTGGCATCCTTCCGAGGATGTCGATCTGGCCCATAGAAAAGTCCTCTGTCACTTCCAAGCAAAATGAGTGATCAGCAGGACAGGTCAGTCCTCCATATGTGAACGAATTCATCTCACTGATGACACACCACTGTGTATGAGACACCTGAATAGCATTTGAATGGCCATGCAAAGATTCAACATTTATGAGTTTGCTATCATTGGGAGAGAAAGGTTGTAATGTGTTACATGTACAGACAACATAATTGTGAGTTTCATGACAACAAGTGCGACTGGTAAATAAGGTCTCAGTACCCTTCAACGTCATATATCCAGTGAGGTGATCCCATTTAATTACCTGATCTTTAACTACCATGCCAATGGATCTGTCACAGTCTGTCTCCCTCTGCCTTGTGTTTCTCTGCCCTTATTTGGTTTTCCTGTCATCATTATTTAATTAGTCCCCATCTGTGTCTTGATTTCGTCCCAGGTGTTTCCAGTCATGTTCCCCTTTAAATAGTCTGTTCTGCCCCATGTTTGTCGTGGATTATTGTATGTTAACATCAGATCGTCTGTGAGTGTGTGTACCTGTGTCCGTCATCTCCGTGTTCTATTAATTAAATGTATTCAAAGAAGTTCCTTGTCTCCGCGTTCCGTGTTCCTGGCTCCTCCGTGCAACCTCTCTGACTGAATTCGTGACAGAATAATCCAACCAAGAATGAGGCGGCGGCTGATTCTGGTTCCCCGCGAGGGAGGGCCGGGAATCACCAGCCTGCTCCCGCCCGCAACGATGGAGAGGCCTCCGCTGATTCCATCCAGCTCAGCGGTGCCTCCGCTGATTCCATCCTCTCCCAGGATGAGGCAGCGGCTGATTCTGGTTCCCCGCGAGGGATGGCCGGGAATCATCAGACCGCTCCCGCCCGCAACGATGACGATGCCTCCGCTGATTCCATTCAGCTCATCGATGCCTCCGCTGATCCCATTCAGCTCATCGATGCCTCCGCTGATCCTATTCAGCTCACCGATGCCTCCGCTGATCCCCTTCAGCTCACCGATGCCTTCGCTGGTCCCGACCAGTCCACGAGTGTCTCCGCTGGTCCTGCCCAGCTCTTCTTCGCTGGTCCCGCCCAGCTCTTCTTCGTCTCTGCTGGTTCCCGAGCGCCGCCGCGAGCCCGCGCTTCCCGAGCGCCGCCGCGAGCCCGCGCTTCCCGAGCGCCCTCCAGTGCCTGCACCTCGCCAGCGCCCTCCAGTGCCTGCTCCGAGACTGCGCCCTCCAGTGCCTGCACCTCGCCAGCCCCCTCCAGTGCCTGCTCCGAGACTGCGCCCTCCAGTGCCTGCACCTCGCCAGTGCCCTCCAGTGCCTGCACCTCGCCAGTGCCCTCCTTTGCCTGCACCTCGCCAGTGCCCTCCAGTGCCGGCTCCTCGTAAGTGCTCACCGATGCCTCCGCTGGTTCCGTCCAGCTCATCGATGCCTCCGCTGTTTCCGTCCAGCTCTTCAGAGCGCCCCCGAGAGTCAGCGGCACCCGAGCGCCAACGAGAGTCAGCGGCACCCGAGCGCCCACGTGAGCCGACAGGTTCCGCTCCGGCCCGGGAGCCCACGCACTCCGCTCTGGCCCGGGAGCCCACGCACTCCGCTCCGGCCCGAGAGCCCACGCACTCCGCTCCGTTCCGGGAGTCCACGGATTCCGCTCCGTTCCGAGAGCCCCTGCTGGTCCCGTCCAGCTCTCCAGAGCCCCTGCTGGTCCCGTCCAGCTCTCCAGAGCCCCTGCCGGTTCCGTCCGGCTCTCCAGAGCCCCTGCCGGCTCCGTCCGGCTCTCCAGAGCACCTGCTGGGGAGTTTCCCCAAGAAAACTTTGGGGGGGGACTACCCGCCATGGCCTCCCATGCTCCCCGCTCCGCCATGGCCTCCCGAGTCCCCGGATCCGCCGTGGCCGCCAGAGTCCCCGGATCCGCCGTGGCCGCCAGAGTCCCCGGATCCGCCGTGGCCGCCAGAGTCCCCGGATCCGCCGTGGCCGCCAGAGTCCCCGGATCCGCCGTGGCCGCCAGAGTCCCCGGATCCGCCGTGGCCGCCAGAGTCCCCGGATCCGCCGTGGCCGCCAGAGTCCCCGGATCCGCCGTGGCCGCCAGAGTCCCCGGATCCGCCGTGGCCGCCCGAGGCTCCCGATCCGCCTTGGCCACCCTAAGCTCCGCGCCCTGGAGGCCACCTGCCCGGGCTACACGTCCCCTGAGGTCTCCAGAGCGCCCACCCCCCCTTCCCTTTCGATGTCATACGGCGCGGGACGCGCCTAGGGGGAGGGGGGGGGGTTATGTCACAGTCTGTCTCCCTCTGCCTTGTGTTTCTCTGCCCTTATTTGGTTTTCCTGTCATCATTATTTAATTAGTCCCCATCTGTGTCTTGATTTCGTCCCAGGTGTTTCCAGTCATGTTCCCCTTTAAATAGTCTGTTCTGCCCCATGTTTGTCGTGGATTATTGTATGTTAACGTCAGATCGTCTGTGAGTGTGTGTACCTGTGTCCGTCATCTCCGTGTTCTATTAATGAAATGTATTCAAAGAAGTTCCTTGTCTCCGCGTTCCGTGTTCCTGGCTCCTCCGTGCAACCTCTCTGACTGAATTCGTGACAGGATCGAATATTAGTGGAATTTGGATAAACTTGATCTGGGTGGATTAAAGGAAAAGTGGCAAAAAATCCAATGCAACCAATACATTCGTTTCCAGTATACATCATAATTGTGGATAATAATTCTGAATACTTTACATTTTCATTTTTTCCGAAGAGAACCATCTATGTAAATCTAAAACCTCAATTAAATCGTTCAAAACATGTCTCGGGGTCTTGTGAAGACGAAGATCTAAAATTTCCTGTCTTGTTGCAGTGAATAAATCTTGTGCACATGATCTGCAGGCTAAGTCACGTTCGATGGTATGGGTCTGATTGAACAATGTGTGGCTGATCGTTAGAAGCGCCTGCGCCTCGGAACGAACCGCTTTGATAATTAGGGGCCGAGCCCGAAGGGCTAGACCCCTATTGCTATTGTATGTTTTATTATTATTATATTCGTCCAATGGGAGTCTATGGCAGCCCTATGAACGGAACATGGGAAAATGATGAAATTTGGCACACTCATAGGTATGGTCATAAATAGTGATCTGACCAACTTTGGGGTCTCTAGGACCACCTCTATAGCGCCACCACCAGTTCAAATATTCAACATTGAAATGGTTATAACTCGTGAACCCCTAAGTCTAGAAAAATGAAACTTAGTACACCTGATTACTCTTATCATACTGATCACATGCAATAGCTTACAGTAAGACTCCACCCATTACAGTAGCGGCCATTTTGAAAAGTACAGTATTCAGTCTAATCGCTACTCCTCCTTGAAAATTGATCCAATTCTTCTCAAAATTGGCTCAGATGATATTTGGACTGAGCTGAACAGAACTTGCTAAACCAAAAAAAATTAGTCATCTTTGTTCAAAAGTTATGATGTTATGAACTTAACGAGGTTGACCCAATATTGGTTCAGAGGCTGTATCTCGGCCAAACTTCGGTGAATCAAAACAAAACTTGGTATACTTCATCAACATACTGATCTGAGGGCCCAGGCCATAGTTGGCAATAGCGCCACCTATGGGTCGTGAGTTACCAACAATTCACATTTTGGCTTATAACTTTTGAACAGTCAGTCAGAAAATTAAAATATCGGTGTCTATGGATTCCTTGTGTCGTGCCGAATCAGAAGATGTCAATTATGCCAGGATTGATTGAACCCCCTGTCGGCCATTTTGAAATTTGTCACACATTTTCATATCTTCTGAACCATTTGACATATCGTCACAAAAATCGGTAGGGATCATCAACATCATGTCCTGGACGTACCACAGAAGTATGAAGACAGCGCCACCTACTGTTCGAGAGATATTACGATCCTTGAAAAAATGCTTAACTTTTAAAATTTTGTCTCAAATTTGTACTTTTGATGTCATTTTGTTCCCTGGGTTATGCTGATTCTGAAAATGTCTCATTTGTCATTTTCCAAAACAGCGTCTGTCCGCCATATTGAAGTAAATGGACAACAGTCTTTTCGCTACTCCTCCTTGAAAATCTGTCCAATTCTTCCCAAAATTGTCTCAGATGATCTTTGGACTGAGCTGAATAGAACTTGCTAAACTGATTTTTTGTATTGATTTTTGTTCAAAAGTTATGATGTTGTGAATGCCAAAGTTGACCCAAAATTGGATCGGAGGCTGTAATCTCGGCCAAACTTTGATAAATCGAAACGAAACTTGATAAGCTTCATCAGTATGATGAACTGGAGATATACGCCAAAGCTGTGAACAGCGCCACCTATGGATCGTGATATAGCAAATATCAATCACTACTTTGCCAGCATTCTAACAATTTACAGGCTAACCAATTACCATACTTTTTAATGTGACTCTTCAGCTGTCCAGTTAACCATAAGCTGCGTTACAATTAAATCATTATGCTTGTTAAAATGCTAAACATCTTTTTTTTTGTCAGCTCATTCTCACACCTTAACCTCTCCACAATAGTCTGGCAATGCTGAAGTAACCAAGTGGCGCAATCTGCTAAGCCGCTTGCTTTGAGTTCAAAGCCTGTTATGTTGTGGGTTCGAATCCCGTGAGGATCAACTTTAAAAAATGTACTATAATGCTGTGCTGTTTTGATTAGTTTCTTATACAGACCAGCATTTTACATTGTAAATTGTTCATTCTAACACCTTACCCTCTCCACGGTAACCTGTCGAACATGCGTCTGAGTGGCTCACTCAGTTAAGCCGCTGTGCTTGAACGTTGCAGGTAGTGGGTTCGAATCCAGGGAAGCACATGCCCAGACTTCAAGAGGTGGTGTGGCATGAAATTATGCAGAATTTGCTTCTGTTGCAAGCATTGTACTTCTGTTGTAATGTTGTGCTGTTTTGATTTATTTGTTATCCAGACCAGCATTGCACAAATATATAATGCTCCTGGATTAGAAATATATAGATTTTTTCCATGCTATGTTCATTTTCATTTGAACTTCTGTTCTTATATGTTTTTTCTATGTACGCTCTGCGTCTGCCGTTTTGCTCTTTCCGCTATTCCCAGGCTCGGCCCCGGCATTGCTGCTTGCAGCTATATTATTATCATTGCTATTGGTGATGTGTTGGAAACCAGTGGCCATCTGATCTGTCAACCATGTAGAGAATTGAGATTGTTTGGTTATTTTATAAGTGTTGGCTGCTGAATTAATTGATCCGAACAGGCCGGCTATACTGCTGAGCAGGTCTCGTTTTGAGCGAGCAGGTGGAATTTGGACGGCAAGTCTGTCTTTGTAATCAGAAATTAAATCATCGATTCGTGACTGTAGCCATGCATACGACTCATCATTAGTATTACAATGTTTTGTATAGGCAGAGAGTATATTGGAAATGTTATAAGTTACATGTGTCATTACCAAATTTACATCATGTAATAAAGTCTTGTTGATGTTTCCTCTAATCAGTCCACCAGGAGGAATTGAGTGCAATTCTGGACACTTTTTGGGTTTAGTGTATCCACAGGTGGTCAAATTAAAACAGTACTTAACAGTCCATGAACAGTTGTGTGGATTGGTGAAATTGTCTATGCTATGCGAACATTCCCCGACACAATACATTCCTTCCTTTCGGTTGGTCCAGACAAAAGTTTTTGGTTTTGGCTCGTTAGGTGTGTACGACGTGAGATCGTACATTAGCTCGGTGAATCTCATATGTGTGTCATTATGTGTTTCTGTATGTGTGCACCTATATGTTGCAGGTTCCAAATTTTTAACATAGTAGTACAATTTTGGTTCTATGCCATTGTTTTTGTTTTCTTGTAGTGTGTACATGTTACCTATTGTGTCACCTGGATCTATTTTAAGTTGATACCAGGCAGTGAGGTTGTGCATGAATTTTGGTGCTCGAGTGTGTCCTGAAATGTTTCTTGTAGGTGGGTGGGTGTTACCTGAACTACAACAAATTTGTGGTGTGCAATTTGGATCCGGTACTAATCCGGGAGGCCATGTAACTGTCTCTTTTGGTGCGACTGTGATTTTTTGTGTGGATGGCCCCTTGGAGTATTTCCACACCCACCTCCCACATTTCAGGTTGTGTGTGAGTGAAATCCTTTGGCCCAGTCTGATGCACGTGGGCCCAGACACTTTCCTTTCATCTGGTCTCCATGGGATCGCTGCAGTCGACCTGGAAGGCAAGAGGAGAAGACAGTGACAGTTATTTATTTATTCTGAGTACTTTTGAATGATTTGCACTGAGACATGTGGTACCATCGCAGCTTCTCTTTCACAGTTGTGGCCACACAGCTGTTGCATATAGCTTTAACTTCATATGAGCCATGCCATCGGGGTGTGAATGCACCTTGCTTCACAAAAACGCGTACCATTACCATGTCTCCTTCTGAGAATTTCACCTCAGAGGTTGGGTTGAATTGTGTATCATTCGTTAAGTCTGATTGCTGTTGTTTCAGAGCAGCGCGTGCATGTAGCACTTCCAGCCTCTCTCGTAATTGCTTGAGCACAGACTGTTGAGTTGCAACCACGAGGGGCCCCAGGTCTGCTGGGGTAATTTCTGGGTCTATGGGCAGCTTCATGACTCTTCCAGTCATGAGTTCGAATGGACTGATACCTGTGGCTTTTGAAGGAGTTGCCCGCAGTATTGTTAGGACTGTGGGTAGGGCATCAATCCATTGGTTTTTGTGTTGTGCTACCTGTTTCGATATGCTTTCTTTTATTGTGCGGTTGGCACGTTCCACCATGCCTGAGCTTTGCGGTCGATATGGTATGTGAAACCTTTGTTTGATGTTCAGCATCTGGCATATTTGTTTCATCACCTGACCTGTGAAGTGTGTGCCCTGGTCAGATTCAATTTGGATTGGTGCTCCCCAGAGTGGGAGGATTTGGTTCGCTACTACTCGTGCCACTGTGTTTGCACTGTTATTGCGGGTGGGAATCGCTTCGAACCATTTGGAAAATTTGTCAATTATCACAAGGCAATAACGATACCCCCCTTTGGCACTAGGTAGTGGGCCTATGAAATCCAATTGGAGTAACTCCCAAGGTCCCTTGGGTGGCTCTGGTCTACACAGTTTTGTACGGCCAGGCTTGCCTTGGTTAATGGTGGCACATACGATGCATGTGTCACACCATCTTTGAATGTCTGATGCCATTTGTGGCCACCAGAAGTTCTTTTGGATCAGCTGTTGTGTTTTGGGAGCTGATACGTGTGCATAATCGTGGTACAACTTTATCACTGGTTTCTGGAGGGCTTCTGGAACAATGTATTTATCGTCTCTTAAAATCATGCCTTCAGTGACCTTGACTAGTTGGTCCTGCTGCAGGTGCGGTGTCAGCTCTCCATCAGAACTCCACAGTTCTTGTTGGTACTGTTTCAAGTCAATAGGAATAGTTTGAATCGCACTCACGGCAGGAACAACCAGTCTGTCAGGCTTCCATTCATCTCCCTTTTGTGCTGCTAATTTGGCTAATTGATCTGCGATGTTGTTGTTTTTCTCGTTTTCATCTGGATTTTTGATGATGTGCGCACGCACTTTAACGACGGAGAGTGAGGAATCGCGTGCTCTAATCTCCTGCCAAATCGAAGTTATGATGTTAAAATGTTTGATCGGCGTTCCGGCAGATGTGAGGAATTTTCTCAACTGCCACTGTGCCATGAAATCATGGACTGTACCAAATGCGTATCGACTATCTGTGTATACACACAGCGGCTCGTGATGTGATCTGATTGCTTCAAGTAATGCAATAAGTTCAGCTTCTTGCTCAGATGTGTTTTCGGATAGTTTGATTAGCAATTGGTTATTGTCTGAATTGGGAGAGTGAGGAGCTCACACCGCACATCCTGTATGGAATTTTCCATCATGCCAGTACCGGGAGCCATAAATGTACACCTGTGTCTGATTTGGAAGTTCTTGGTCATGAACTGGGCTCTGTGCTTCCTGTTTCGTTTGGCATGTGTGTGGGTGGCCCTCAACATCTCCCAATAAATGAGGCAATATTCGATCGTTAACAGTTGTGATGTCACGCGCTTGTATGTCTGCTAGCCATCTTGCTAACCTTTGAGACGACACACCTTTTATTCGGCCCTGCAACAGCATTTGTACTGGCGTGTGCACTGTATGCACAACGATAGGTTGAAAACCTACAATTGGTTCAGTTGCTGTCAACATCCAGTGAACCGCCAGTACGTGCTGAGTGCATGGGTCGAATCCTTGTTCGATTGTGGATTTTTTTCGGCTGTAATATGCGATTGGACGCAATTTTCCCCCATGATCTTGAGCTAAAACGCCACTTAGTGTGTTTTCGTTCGCGTCCACTTGTAAGTGGAAGGATTTTTTGGGGTTGGGCAGACCGAGCGCGGGAGCACAGCACAAGTTTTCTTTTAGACTCGTAAAAGCTTTATCGTGTTCCTCTGTCCATTCGAGGACGTCAGAGGGTTTTGATTTTCCTTTTAAGAGGGAATATAATGGCGTGACGACGTTTGCAAAGTCTGGTATGAAATCTCTTAAGTAGTTTGCTGTTCCCAGCACTTTCTGTAATGAGTTTAGCGTGTGCGGTCGTGGCAATTCAGCGATGCATTTCCGCCTATCATCTGTTAATGCTCGATAGCTTTGCGTAATCGTGTAACCCAAGTACTGAACCTCGGTTTGAGCAATTTGGGCTTTTTCTTTGTTCAATTTGAAGCCAGCTTTACCGAGTGTTAACAGCACTTCGTCAACGAGCAGCAAATGATCATCAAGTGATCCCTCGGTCGCGATAAGTATATCGTCAACGTAATGAATCACGTTTCCGGTCCCTGTCAGTGGATTTAGTGTGTCTTCTAATGCTCTGTGAAAAATCGCAGGACTGTTATGGAGGCCTTGTGGCATTCGTTCCCAAGTGTACTGGATTTGATTCACAGTGAAGGCCAATTTCCACTGATCGGTGCGTTTGATTGGGATGGACCAGAAACCGTTCTTTACGTCGAGCACCGTAAACCAAGTCGCTTGTGTTGAAATTTGTGATAGTAACGTCGATGGATTTGCCACTATAGGTGTAGCCTTGGGCAACACTTTGTTCAGACGCTGATAATCAATACAAAGACGCCATTTACCGTTCGATTTTGGTACTGGTAAGCATGGAGAATTTGTGGTCGAACTACATCGTCGGACTATACCTCTGGTTTCAAGTTGGTGTACAATTTCATGAACGGCTGACTCTGCCTCTGGTTTGATGCGGTATTGTTTTTGTGGGGGAGGGGGCTCCCCTTCAATACACACAACAAAGTCAATGAGGCCGCAGTCATGTTCATGTGTAGCCCAAATGCTATCGTGTTTGTTTACCATCTGTTGAATAGGATCTGGGGTGGATATGGACATAACGCTCGTTATTTTTTTTGGTAGGCACTTTTTTACTGTTTTTTCTGTTTTCAGCTCAATTTGCTTTTCAAAGCAGTGAATTACAAAGCCATACTTTTGCATTATGTCCATTCCCAGCACAGTCCCTTCACTGTTGTTAGGTAAATACCAGAGGGATTCTTCCAATACTGTCACGCCTAAATCAAGTTGAACTGGCTGTGTTTTTGTCGCAATCATTATCGTATCGCCGATGCCTTGGATCGGAATCGTTTCGTTGGTTAAAGGTAATGGAATGTCTGTACAGGAGCACGCTGCGCCAGAATCAATAAGTACGTTGGCTAACTGGCCTCCTAAATTAGCCCTTATTTTTATTCGGTTTCCACTCTTAATTATGCTCCCTATGGCAATGGAGGCCACGTATCCCTATTGGTGATTGTAATTTTCAGTCGTTCCGATTGTGGGTTGTGGGCCGCGCCATTTTGGCCGTTTTGTTTTTTAAACTCATTCATGAAGTTTACGAATTGTTTCAACAGCTCAGAGTCGTCGCTAGAGGGCGTTTTTTGGTAATGCTTCGCTTGTTCTTTTAAATCTTTTTCTCTTCTTTGACAATCTCGCATTACATGGTTAGTCTTTCTGCAATAATGGCATATCATTTTATTTGGAGATCTTTGGCTAAATTTATCTGTGCTGTTCCCTTCTGTTAACCATTGTGCGGACGCAACGCTGCGGGGTTTTAATCGCCATCTGTTTTCTATTCTTGAACCCCAGTCTACTATTGCTCTGAACGTGTTTTCGGCCGGGTCGACGCCATTTGATAACGCCTTTTGAACGGGGATGCCGGCATTGTTTTTAACAAGCTGCAGTAACGCGTCATGGTTGCGGTCTGCATTTTCAAGGCCTGAGTGTTCTCTGTATGTTACCCATAACCGTTCAGCGTACGTTTCAAATGACTCATTACCTGCTTGTTTGATTTCTAATATTTTGCTCCAATCTGCATGTGACAGTCCCCTCATGTCTAATAATGCCTGTTTTAGACGTTTGTAAATCATCAGTCGTCATTTACTCTGTTCATTGTGTTGCCGGATTTCATTTCTGTGTTTAGTTTCGGTCTGAGCTCCTCAGGGATAGTGAGAAGAGCTATTTGCCATACGTCTCTAATCTCTAGTTTGTAAACATTAGCCTGTAGCATCAATGCTTCCCAGTAGGGTTGAAATGGCCCTTTTCTCTGCATAATTCCTACGACTTGTTTGTGTCTAGAGCATTCTTCGCATGTTAACGGGCGGCTGATTGTTGTGATTTCATCATCTGCATTTGTCATGGTTTTTAACACTGCGATTTTAACTGCTTTCTTTGGCGAGTCGTTTGATTTTGTTCGAGTCTTTATCAGGCTTCGCAGGCTCGGCTTTTCTGGCCACAGGCTCACAAGAGCTCGGTTACGAGTTTCTCTGTGTGGCCCATTGTTACACGCTAACGCAGTATCATCATCTTCGCTTTCAGTTTGAGTCTCTAACTCGGTTTCATCCAGTGCTGCTTGTTTAACTGCGGGAACTGGAAAACCTGTTTTATCGCAACAATCTTCGAGCGCAGATATGTAATTACTATATGTAATTAGTTTCCCATGAACGTGATCAACTTTTGTGGCCATTTCTTCGTGTTGTCTAGCCCACCCCTGTTGCTCGTATGCAAACACTTCGACTTGTTTTCTTAACTTTTGTAATTCGTCAGATCGCACTCTTTCAATTTCTTTGATATTTGTTATTGTTTTTTCGTTTTCGGTTATGGTCGCGAGGTCGTTGCGGCGAAGCAAATAAACAATTGCAGCGGGAATTTTCTTGTATTTTGATTTTGATTTTAGTTTCGCACCCTCGGCAGAATACCAGGATATTATTTCGTTGTTGTTCCACTTCAAATTGAATCCCTTGTCGCTTAACCGAACAAGGAGTTTTTGTAATTGCAGTCCTAAAATCTCCATTATCTCCTCATCTACTCTGCTGCTGTGCTTTCCCTGAAAAGACATGTTGTTTCTCGTCTAATGCTTATCACCACCGGGTTTTTCGGTTCCGGTCTCAAAAGTGGGTATTCCGACCCGTACTATAAATGTGTCTATATAGTGTAAACAATATTTCCCTCAACTTCTAAAAGGCAAAAAAAATACACTTACCACAGCAGCTGGATATTTATGAGAAGGAGATCAAACCTCATGTCCCAAGGAGAGTTCAAGTTGAATGTCGCGGCTGGAAAGACGTTCTCGTCTGTGCGAGATTACGTCGGGGTCACCACTGTAAGGCCCGGCTCGATCGACCCAATGACGGCAGTCGTTCAGCGGGTGAAGGCCTTTTGCGTATTACTGTCTTTCCTTTTTCACGACACAACAAGATTAAATGGAACACTTTTTCTTATATATTTTATCTCGTTATTTCATCTGACTCCATAAATGAAAAGGTTTTAATGATATCTGTGCATCATTAAAATATGAACGAATGATTGATTATTCTTTTCAGCTCTTTTTAATACTTTATCCGCTCAGATGTAGGGAAACTATATCGCTTAGAGGCCCTGTTTTTCACAGGTGTCACGGACACAATCTCGTCAGGCCCGGTCATCAATCAGAGGTAAATTATGGTTATGTATCTAAGATTTGCCGTTAATTCACACGTACACAATCAGAGACATCGAATAACCCCCTTGGAGCCCCCTCAGAACTTTAGTTCAATCGTTTACTTCAGTAAAGGTTTCTTGGCCACTATTAGATATGTTAGCAGATCAATGTACCACACTTGTAATAGCTTTGGATTGGTCAAGTACTTGTTTAAAGTAACATTAAATCAAAAGTCAGAGGTATAGGCGTACCCGAGTTTAGTCTGACCAGACGGCATTCGCCGTCCCTAAACGGAATTATTTACCCGCCTCTGCATCCAAGTAGACTTGAAATGATGCCGGATATTGGCCGTCGCTAAAACTGACGCAGGCTTGCGGAAATATACGAATCCACTAATCTATTAGGGAGAAAGCAATCTTAGAGGCAGTCAGAATAGAATCAAACGTTACAATTTATTGACCAGGTAATCGAAGCAATAATTCAAAACTCCAATGTTACAAGAATAGAATCATAAGTTAACCATAACATAACAATAATTCAGGAATTGAAGAATTTGTAGAAATTACTACCTGGCAATGAAAATTACACACAGCGATTGTGTGGGCAGTCATCCTACAGACTCCTAGAACTTTGTGTCACGTTTCCTTATAAACCCAGATAATTCAATAAGCCCACCAAATGGTGGTATCTTGTTATTATAATTAGTGTTACGTCCCGTAATGCTGTGGGAGGTGTTTCTTTTTATGTCTGCCTTGTTCTGACTGGTTAGTACTTTCAGATCCGGTGATTGGATGTCAGCCCAATCAATCCTCCCAGTCAACGTGATGACGACAACGATCTCTGAACCAATCAGGCATCCTCATCTCCTATAAGGACTCGGAAGTGACGCAAGACGGGAGAGCGTATTTTCTTAGATTGCTCTCACTGGTCTGTAACGCTGTCCATCATATTCGTGTTTTGTGGTAATTGTGATTTGTTGTTTACTTCGAGTTATTTCTGATTGCCCTATTCACCACTTGTTGTATGTGCTCAATTTGACTCAACTCGATTCTCACTTTCTCATCAAGTGTTTTCCACCACTTGTTGTACGTGCTCAATTTGACTCAACTCGTTTCTCTCTTCCTCATCAAGTGTTGATGACTGGATTTATTTCTTGACTCATAGCGCTGAGACAAGGTTAGTATGTCACGTGACCTACACAATGCAACATGTAGTGTATCGCTTGTATAGAAACACTAGGATAGGAGTGAGAGCTGTGGTGTGTATTTATGTTTTGTTAGTGAGTGTAGTTAGTTGGCGTTCACGCCGAAGATTTGCTTTCTTTTTCTTTACTTAGATTAGCGGTGAATTGGTTGAAGATAGTAGGTGGTTTTGTTTTATTAATTTCTTTGCTTTCAGCTCCACTCACGTCTCAAACTGCTGAGTTTTTTTTGTGTTGACTTCCTTATTTCCCTAGACATTTATATTAATATCAACAGCCAAAATAGGGAGTCGTAACATAATTGGAGGCTCGTCCCAAAAGTTTATTTACTGCTGTAATTGGGGAGTTGTTTTGTTAACAGTATTGTTATTGAATAAGGAGTTGTGTGTTGTTCTGATGCAAACGCAGTTCGTGGTGGACAGCGTGAATTAGTTGATGGGTAGAGTACTTGTTCTTTATTATGAAGTATGTTATTGCAAATTGTGATAATATTAAGATTACTCATGGCCTTTAATTTGCAAGATTTTCTTGAGAATCCCTCGTTGGAGGTGATTGAAAAATGTAGGAAAGATGACTTGTGTTTAATAGCTACCCACTTCAAAATTCCAATTGCAAAGCAATCGTTAAAGAAACAGATTAAAACTGAAGTGATAGATTGGCTTTGTGATTTGGGGATTTTAAAACAGCCTGACGTTGACGAAGAGACAGATCCTGTTGGCGAGGGGCAGGATGAATTTGAAGTAGGTAAAGAGGAGGTAGAGAGGGCCGCGACGGAGACCGAGGTTGATGTCGGGGTTGTTTTGCCACCTTTTGAACCTTTTTCATCAGGTACTCCCAGTTCGAAAGGGGAGACACAGACGAAAGTGCGCATCGCACGGCTCCATATGGAGGCGCAGGACCGAGCGCAGGCCCGCCAAACAGAGCTGGATCTCCGTCTAGAAGTCCGCAGGCTCGAAATTCAAGCAGACAAGGAGGTTAGGCTACGTAAGTTGGAGATCGATGCGGCTAAGGTTACTTCGGTCCCCGCTGTTCAGCAAAGCTCCTTGTCGGTGAGTAATAATTCAGCTAACTCAGGTCCCACTACATTTGAGGTGGGCAAACATATTGCTTTGGTACCGAATTTTAGGGAATCTGAAGTGGATAGTTATTTTAACGCTTTCGAGAAAATTGCAACTTCTTTGGGTTGGCCTAAAAATGTGTGGTCATTACTACTTCAATGCAAATTAGTAGGCAAGGCTTTAGAAGTGTACTCCACCTTATCATTGGAAGATGGTCTGAAATATGACGTAGTAAAACTGGCCATATTGAGAGCGTATGAGTTAGTTCCAGAGGCCTATAGACAACACTTTCGTAATCGTAAGAAACACGCTACTCAAACTTTTGTGGAATTTGCACGAGATAAGTCAATACTTTTTGATAAATGGTGCACCTCTAGTAAGGCTGATGATTTTATCTTACTTCGAGAACTTATGTTGCTTGAGGAGTTTAAGCAGTGTCTTCCGGAGAGGATGGTATTGTATTTAAATGAACAGAAAGTAACAACGCTATCACAAGCTGCTGTGTTAGCGGACGAGTTCATGCTTACTCATAAGAATGTTTTTCACTCAATAGGAGCTGAAAAGAGTTTTGTACAGAGGTCTTCAGTGAACGTTCAACCGACTAAACAAAATGGTGAGAAGTCTAAAGTGACTCGAGAATGTTTTTATTGCCATAGGAAAGGACATGTGATAGCTGACTGTCTATCTTTGAAACGTAAGCAGTACTTTCCGAAAAAAGAAGTGGCATTTGTTAACTCTGTTAATTCGTGTTTGTCGTCTGAACAAAAAGATGAGTTGCCAGATCCTACTTATTTGCCTTTTCTGTTTAAAGGTTTTGTCTCATTTACAAGCAGGAAAGAGGACCAGGTTGAAGTTCAGGTGTTACGGGATACAGGAGCTGCACAGTCTTTCGTATGTGCTGATGTCTTGCCGTTTTCAGATCAATCTTCAGTTGGTTCCAGTAGGTTAGTACAAAGTTTCAGTATGGAGGTTATGAAGGTGCCCATACATCGTATCCATCTTCAGTGTGAATTGATCACAGATTTTGTGGAGGTAGGAGTATGCCCTGCTTTACCAGTGAAAAGCGTGTCTTTCATTTTAGGTAATGATTTAGCTGGTGGGAAAGTGATACCTTCACTAGAAGTAATGGATTCTCCACTAACCCAGCCTAAGACAGATGAGCTGTTTCAGAAATATCCCAGTGCGTTTCCTGCATGTGCTGTTACACGTGCCCAAGCTAAGAAAGATAATGACTTATCGTTAGTTGACTCTTTCTTATGTACAGAGGGTGAGCCTGAAGAAATTGCAGAAACCAAGTCTGATGACATTGAGGAGGAGAGGGAACTTGTAATGAGTGACCCTTTGCCATTAACAGTAACCCGTGAAAAACTCATAGATGCTCAAAGCAATGATTGTTCGTTAGCAAAGTGTTTCAAATTAGTTGAGGATGGGGAATTTGGTAATGTTTCATTTTTTGTTAAAGATGGCTTACTTATGCGTAGATGGAATAAAAGTAATTCTGTAGAGAATGAGTGGAACATAGTTTATCAGGTGGTAGTTCCTACCGCCTTTCGACAGCAGGTCTTGTCACTAGCGCATGATCATATGTTAGCAGGACACTTAGGAATAACCAAGACCTACAACCGCATCCTTAAACATTTTTTTTGGCATGGTCTTAAGCGTGATGTAATACAGTACTGTAAAACTTGTCATGTCTGTCAGTTTGTAGGTAAACCTAACCAGGTGATTCCACCGGCTCCTTTGATTCCAATTCCGGTGTTGGGTGAACCTTTTGAGCACGTCATAGTAGACTGTGTGGGGCCTTTACCAAAGTCTAAGTCTGGTAACCAGTTTTTGCTCACAATTATGTGTGCTGCTACCAGATATCCAGAAGCTATTCCACTGCGTAGAATTACAGCTAAAGCAGTTGTTAAAGTTTTAATCAAGTTTTTCACCACATTTGGTTTACCAAAGGTCATACAGACGGATCAGGGAACCAACTTTCTGTCCAAGTTGTGCTCACAAGTTTTTAAGACACTGAATATTACACACCGTATATCTAGCACTTATCATCCTGAAAGTCAGGGGATGTTGGAAAGATTTCACCAGACATTAAAAGCAATGTTGAGGAAATATTGCAGTGAGACAGGAAACGAGTGGGATGAAGGTGTTCCATTGCTTTTATTTGCAATTCGAGAAACTATTCAGGAATCTCTTAAGTTTAGTCCATCTGAATTGGTCTTCGGACACACGGTGAGGGGACCTTTGAAAGTATTGAAAGAGAAAATGTTAGGCATTGAGAATGATGAGAAAACAAATGTGCTAGAGTACGTAAGTAGGTTTCGTGAAAGATTACAGGAATCTTGTACTTTGGCTCGAGAAGCTTTGTCTAAAGCTCAGGGAAAAATGAAAGCGCATTACGATAAAGGTGCTGTGAATAGATCTTTTGCAGTAGGTAATCAGGTATTGGTTTTGCTTCCGGTTCCTGGATCTGCCTTATCCGTACGATTTTCTGGGCCGTACGAGATCCTGGAAAAAAAAAGTGACACCGATTATGTAGTGAGAACTCCTGATAGAAAGCGTCAAAAGCGGGTGTGTCATATTAATATGTTAAAAGTTTATAATTCTAGAGAGGCTGCAGAATCTCTTACCACAGAGGGAAAAAGTGATGCTGTCTTTCCAGTAGGTGTTGTCTGTGAGACGAGTCCATCTGTGGAACAGGAGAATGCTGACCAGGATGGATTTTTGGAGTCTGATGCACCACTTTTGTCTGCCAGGTTATCAAATTCTGAAACTCTTGGGAATTTGTCAAATGTTCTAGGTCATCTGGATGATGATCAAAGGCAGGATGTCGTTGAGCTTCTTGACAAATTTTCTTCCATTTTAGGTGATGCTCCTACACTAACGAACGTGCTGCAGCACGATATTGTAGTTAGTAATGCACCGCCCATTAAACAACACCCTTATAGGGTGAACACTGTTAAGAGAAGTATAATGAAACAGGAAACTCAGTATTTGTTGGAGAAAGGGCTGGCTAAGCCTAGTATTAGCCCTTGGAGTTCACCATGTTTATTAGTGCAGAAATCAGATGGCACTAAACGCTTTTGTACAGATTACCGACGTGTAAATGCCGTGACGATACCCGATTGTTTTCCAATGCCGAGAATGGAAGATTGTGTCGATAGTGTAGGATCAGCAAAGTTTGTAAGTAAACTCGATCTACTTAAAGGATACTGGCAGGTTCCGTTGACTGCCAGAGCATCCGAGATTTCAGCTTTTGTGACCCCAGACTGCTTTCTGCAGTACAACGTTATGGCGTTCGGGTTGCGAAATGCCGCTGCTACATTTCAAAGACTGGTAAATTTAGTGCTTGCTGATGTTCCCAATGTTAACGCTTATCTTGATGATTTGATTGTTTATTCACAGAGTTGGCCTGAACACTTATCGTTGTTGCAGACAGTATTTGAACGTCTAGAGAAATCGTTTTTGACTTTAAACCTATCCAAATGTGAGATCGGCAAAGCAACTGTGACCTATTTAGGTAAGCAAGTGGGAGAAGGACAAGTGCGACCGTTAACAGCAAAAATTACAGCTATTAGTGAATTTCCAGCACCAAGGACCAGACGGGAGTTGCGTAGATTTCTGGGCATGGCCGGATACTATCGGTGCTTTTGCCGGAACTTTTCTTCTGTGGCGGTTCCGTTAACTGCTCTACTTAGTCCTTCAGAAACTTTTGTATGGTCACCTGAATGTCAGACATCTTTTGACAACATCAAAGCGCTGTTGTGTAGTGAGCCTGTGTTGTCTGCCCCAGATTTTGAGGTAGCGTTCAAGCTGGAGGTCGATGCAAGTGAAGTAGGAGCTGGTGCTGTTCTTTTACAGGAGGATAAGGGCGAAATCAATCATCCTGTTTGCTATTACTCTAAAAAGTTTAATAGAAGCCAACGTAACTATTCAACAATAGAAAAGGAGGCTTTGGCTTTGTTGTTAGCACTTCAACATTTCGAGGTGTATGTTGGTTCCTCTATTCTTCCTGTAGTCGTTTACACTGATCATAATCCACTAACTTTTATTTCACGTATGCGTAACCAGAACCAGAGGCTGATGAGATGGTCCCTCATCATTCGGAATTATAACCTTGAGATTAAGTATAAAAAAGGTACAGAGAATGTTGTGGCAGATGCTCTGTCTCGAGTTTAAAGATTGGTATGTTAATTTTGTCTTTGTCAAACATGTATGTTTTCCTTTTAAAGGGTGAGGGTGTTACGTCCCGTAATGCTGTGGGAGGTGTTTCTTTTTATGTCTGCCTTGTTCTGACTGGTTAGTACTTTCAGATCCGGTGATTGGATGTCAGCCCAATCAATCCTCCCAGTCAACGTGATGACGACAACGATCTCTGAACCAATCAGGCATCCTCATCTCCTATAAGGACTCGGAAGTGACGCAAGACGGGAGAGCGTATTTTCTTAGATTGCTCTCACTGGTCTGTAACGCTGTCCATCATATTCGTGTTTTGTGGTAATTGTGATTTGTTGTTTACTTCGAGTTATTTCTGATTGCCCTATTCACCACTTGTTGTATGTGCTCAATTTGACTCAACTCGATTCTCACTTTCTCATCAAGTGTTTTCCACCACTTGTTGTACGTGCTCAATTTGACTCAACTCGTTTCTCTCTTCCTCATCAAGTGTTGATGACTGGATTTATTTCTTGACTCATAGCGCTGAGACAAGGTTAGTATGTCACGTGACCTACACAATGCAACATGTAGTGTATCGCTTGTATAGAAACACTAGGATAGGAGTGAGAGCTGTGGTGTGTATTTATGTTTTGTTAGTGAGTGTAGTTAGTTGGCGTTCACGCCGAAGATTTGCTTTCTTTTTCTTTACTTAGATTAGCGTTGAATTGGTTGAAGATAGTAGGTGGTTTTGTTTTATTAATTTCTTTGCTTTCAGCTCCACTCACGTCTCAAACTGCTGAGTTTTTTTTGTGTTGACTTCCTTATTTCCCTAGACATTTATATTAATATCAACAGCCAAAATAGGGAGTCGTAACAATTAGACTTTAGAATTTGCAACCAAATGGCTTCTTGGTATCCTGTGGCAGAGAATACTTATTTACATACAGGAGGTGGTTTGAATAGAAGATCAGGGGGAGGGCACACCTTTAAGTTGTACACTACACTTCTCATACTTTAGAACTTCTTTTAGCTTTTCATTATGATTGGGAGAATGAGACCATTTTACCAGGCGCACTGAGACATTTCAAATGATATCAAACATGTATAGTTACTTTTTTGTACATACATTACATTGCATGGGTTTTCAGTGAGTTCTAGGTGAGGAGGAGAGGGGGGAAGAAAAGGGGGAGCAAGGGAAGATGATGAGACCGTAAGTACAGGGTGTGAACTACACTGTGTGTTGCATCTCGGATGCTGCTGTTACATATGCAAGAGATAGTTTTTGTTGATTCTCAGGAGGGCCTTTTGTCCTCTCGAGGGGGGGGGGGGGGGCCCAGACATACTGGCACCAGGCTTACAACATTAATGAAATTGTTAAAGTTTTATGCATTCATTTCATTACCACCATTTTTCATAGTATATTTGTATTAAATCATAAAAGTACAGAATCCATAAAAATTAAGTCAAACCAGAATTTATGAATTGTTATGAATTAGTAATGATGAATATAAGTTGTTAAACTAACATATAATCAATGATTAAATTGACTTTATTGTTTTTGATTAATGAAATTTGAATAAGAACATGCTTCCAAACATTTGTTCAACCCAAAAAAAACCTGTTTTGACTGTTTAATACCGTATACCATGATACCGTGAAACCGTGATATTTTCTGAGACGATTATCATACCGTGAAATTCTCATAGGGTGCGCCTTTTTAAAGACGACGTTGCATCTGGCAAACTTGACGTTGAATTATAAAGACAAGTTTGGTCTTGCTTCAGACATTGTGTCACCCGTGCGTTTCTGAATGCGGTCGTTGCCTGGCGCTTAGTGATGGTCACGATTGCTGCCTCATGTGTCTGGGCAGTAAGCACGCCGAGGGGGCGTTCGTGGATGAGTCATCTACTCATTGAGGATGCTCATCTCGGAGTTGCGGCCAGGCTCCGTTACCTCGATAAAGGGGCGGAGCTATATTGCCTCCGTCTCGATCTAGTTCTCTTCCTGGCTGCAGACAGGCGAGGTCTTCTTCAGGCGGTAACACAGGTGCTCTGAGGATTACAGTGGTGGCAAACCCTCAAGGGACCATCGCTCCTCTTGTGCACCGCAACCAGTTGTGCTGCCAATGGAACATGCTTGGCCCTCTACATGGAGCATACCAGCAGTTTCCTTGGCGCTCCTCCCAACGACCGGATGTCGATTGTTGCATCGGAGGGTGAGCCAGAGCTTCTGGAAAGGAAAATTCGGCTGCGCTGCTGCTCCGGCGGTAGCAATGCCTGAGTCGGATCTGGAAATGACAGCTATGCTTTCCCGGGTCGCCGAAAGGGTAGGGCTCAAGTGAAGACCTCCACCGTGTTCCGAACCCTCGAGGTTGGACGACTGGTTCTCAGGGTAGCTTGTGCTGGTTTTCAGCACCCTGCCCCGGGTGCCCTCTCCCGGAAGTGCATGTTGCAGTGCCCAGCCTGCTCGTCGCCGTGGGCGGCCCCCTGTGTCCGCCCCTGCTCCCGCACCGCATCTGCAGCAGCCTTCAAAAGCGGTGCCGTTGAGCTAGGCGTAGGCAGGCCGCCCCACCCGTCCTGGCCCCCGTCAACTGGCGGTGAGCTGAGGAGCAAGAGGCCTCGGGACGGGCGACCCAGAGAGAGAGGGAACAGCTTTGGGAGAGGGTAAGTGCATCTCTCCCTCCCCCTGAGGAGGGCCAGGTGGATAATCAGTTGTTTCAAAAATCTTGACAGGAAGCGGATGTCGCTGTCTCTGTGTCCCAAGAGGGCATGGAGAGTCATGGATGGATCAACTCCAGACCCCACTCATCCTCCCTCTCGCCAGCAGGCAGCAGTGGGCAGATCGGGAGCGTCATCAAAGGCTACTCATGCACCCTCTGCCAAACTATGGAACCAGGTAAGCATGCACCGCACACTCAGTCCCCTCCTCAGTCCGCCACGGGCCAGGTCCCTGTGTTCCACCTCGCTGCCCTACCGCGGGTACGTCGGTGTTCCCGCTTATCCCGCTTGTACGGTGTCTGGGTGCAGGGGAGCTGCCCAGCCGTCTCGTTGGCTCCTGTGGACCATCTGACTCGGCTATGCAAATCAGTTCGCCCGGCGTCCTCCTAAGTTCAGGGGCATCCACCTCATAGCAGTGAAGGCAGCTGATGCCCATGTCTTGGGAGGGGAATCGCTGTCCTACTGGCGAAGGACGTGATGAACCGGTCCCTCCAGCGATATGAAGGCAGGATTTTTCAGCCCTTACATCATTGTGCCCAAGAAAAGCGTTGGGTTAAGACCAATCTTGGGTCTGCGCATCTTGAACTGGGCCTTTCATAAACTGCCTTTCAAGATGCTCACGCAGAAGCGCATCTTTGGATGTATCCGTCCCCAAGATCGGTCTGTAGCGGTCGACCTGAAGGACCCGTACTTCCATGTGTCGATCCTTCCGCGCCACAGGCCATTCCTGCGGTTTACGTTCGAAGTATGGGAATATCAGTACAAGGTCCTGTTCCTATCGCCCTGTGTCTTCACAAAAGTAGCAGAGGGAGCCCTTGTTCCCTTGAGAGAACAGGGCGTGCGCATACTCAACTACCTTGATGACTGACTCATACTGGCTCAGTCTCGGGATCAGTCATGTGAACACAGGGACTTGGTGCTCTCGCACCTCAGCCGGTTGGGCCTTCGGGTCAACTGGAAAAAGAGCAAATGCAGAGGATCTCTTTTCTAGGTATGGAGTTGGATTCGGGTCAATCAGACAGTGCGCCTCATGCAGGAACGTGCTCAGTCGGTGTTGAACTGCTTGAATACGTTCAAGAGCAGGACGGCGACACCACTGAAACAGTTTCAGAGGCTCCTGGGGCATATGGCGGCTGCTGCAGCAGTCATGCCGCTGGGGCTCCTCCGTATGAGATTCCAGCCTGCCGCCAAACCTTCGCCCCGTGGCAGGAGTGCCCCTGGAACAGGTCTCCAGGCATGCTGTGATTTACACGGATGTCTCCGCCAAGGGCTGGGGGCCCACGTTCAACGGCTTGCAGTGTCTGGGGTTTGGACGGGTCCCCAACTGCACTGGCACATCAACTGCCTAGAGTTACTGGTAGTACACCTGGCCTTGAACTGTCTCAAGAGACGCTTACGAGGTGAGCACGTACTGGTCCATACAGACAACACTGCTATGTACATCAAACAACAAGGTGGTCTACGCTCCAATCCCATGTCGCTACTCGCCCGCTACCTCCTCCTCTGGAGTCAGAACCATCTGAGGTCGCGTCGCGCCATTCACATTCCGGGCTTGCTCAACCGGGCAGCCAACGAGCTGTGCTCCCCGGAGAGCAGAGACTCCATCCCCAGACGGTCCAGCTGATTTGGAGACATTTCGGACTCGCACAGGTAGACATGTTCGCATCCCCTGAGACCTCAAGAGGTAGTAGACACCATCACTTCGGCGAGAGCGCAGTCTACGAGACATGCTTACGCCTTAAAGTGGAACCTGTTCGTCGAATGGTGCTCTTCTCACAGAGAAGTCCCCCGTAAGTGCCTGATCAGAGTTGAGCTGTCCTTCTTGCAGCAAGGGTTGGGGCGAAGGCTGTCTCCCTCCACCCTCAAAGTCTATGTAGCTGCGATTGCTGCCACCACTCCTTTTGAGGCGGTGGTTCCTGCTCACAGTTCCCCAGAGGTGGCGGTGTTTGCACACAAGGCTCCTGAGGCGGCAGCGGTGTCTACTCATGATCCTCCTAGTCTGCCGGCACCACCCTGGCACCCTTGCCTACCTCTTCCTCCAGGCCCTCTTCCGCTTCACTGGCCTGGCCCGCCATCCTGGTTTAGCTCCGTTCCACCTCCCTCCTGAACTCTGTTTTTTTTGTTTTGTTTTTGTGGAACGTCTGGAAGCCGTTCCTTAGAAGGGGGGTCCTGTCATGAGTCCGGGTCCTGCAGCTCTCCCATTCACTACAAGAGGTCACCATTCTTCTATCCTCCCGGACACAATTATCCAGATTCCATTCACCTGTCACTCATTATTACACCCTCAGCTGTTCCCCATGATCACAGACTACATGTTCTCCTCACTCATCATTCTGCCCGACTGTTTCCTTGTTTACCTGATTGCCTTTTCCCCATTTAAGCTCCCTGTGTTTGCTGTCCGGGGTTGGTACGTCTCACAATATTTCCCCTGAAGTCTGCCTGGAACCCTGTCCTGCTTGCTCCCTGGATTTTTCCTGTGTATGTTTATAGAGATTTTGGTTTTCCCCTTCGGGGTGGTTTGATTTGTGTTTATTTTCTGTTATATAAAGAATAAAACCCATCTTTTGCATTTGTTGTTTTCACTTCATTACTTATTTGAGTATTTTCGAGAACAGGTAAACTAACTTCCAAAACTCTTACCTCAGGAAGACCCTCAATCTCATCCTTTGTTCGCTCTGGAGAATCCAAAATCATGTTTACTTGCATCCTAAAAGACATCACATGTTTTAGAACTGGGTGTTTACACCCCAAAGAGATCATTTTAAACTGACTAACAATTTTCTCGAAATGAACTAACTCACGTTCCAACGCTTGGTTATGAATGGTGGCACATTTGAAATCATTTTAGAAGAAGACCTGTAAAGGGGAGTAACTTGCACTAAATCTTCATTTACAACAAGGCCACTTTCAATTATTTGATTAACAAGGTGCTGCGATTTCAAAAAGACCACAACAGGCTTGTTCATGCGAGAGGCAGAGGAAATGCCTACCACCTCTCCTGTTGCAACAAGCACATCCTCCACCATTACCACATCAGCAGGTACACACCTGAAACCATTCCGTGAGGACAGCGCCTCAACCTGAGATGCCATCCCTCCGCGTAAAAACTCGCTTTAACAACAACAATTAGCAAAAAAAAAAAACACTTACCAAACCATGCAGAATCAAGATGAAATGGAAAAAGTACAAGGAGAAAAAAAGAATGGGTGAATTTCCACTATTCAGTCTTCACCCCCATAATTGTTAGTATATGATAAGTGAGTACATCATAAATCCATTTTCCAAACCATGTTTTCAAACGGAGTTTTCAAAAATGTTCGGTTTCAGTGAACTGGTGCTGTGTTTGCGTGTGGACGAACGATCAAACCTCATAGAAAAGCAGTGGTTTTGAAAATACCCGCGTTTTGTGTGGACAGGGCCTTAGACATAAACAGTAGCTCCGGCTACAATGTTCTTCCACTAGATGCAGTTCTGTTTATTAACCACACAGCTTTAATATTCTAAGTAAATACAACTTAAAGGGGTGGTTGATTGCGATTTCACTTTTTTAACGTTAGTGTGAAATGTTGCTGTTTGAGCATAAACAATATCTACAAAGTTGCAGCGCTGAAAGTTCAATGCAAACAGTGATATTGTCTTTTAAAATTCTGGCAGCTTAATGCCTACAAAAATGATTGGTAAGGGATTACAATGAGTTACTTCCCGGGTCCATTACGTCATGACCCCAGATAAACCCCACCCATGGGGAAATGCAGCAAAGGGGGCAAAGCCATGCTGTACTGCTTTAGAGAAGAGAAAGAGAAAAACTAGGGGTGCACAAGAAAATATTTTCATATATAAATCGCGATTCTGTCTTCTAACGATTCTAATAGATTCACAAGTTTCAAAATCAATGTTCTAATGCAGCGGTTCTTAAAACTGTTCCTCGCATCACCCTGCTCTGCACACGCTCTGCATCTCTCTCTCTCTTTCATTCAGATCGTCAGATCAGCTCCAACAAACTTTTCCAATTATACACTTTTTTCACATAGCTATGAGAAGTATTATACATGGACGTGTGCACGGTTGCAGTGCTGTATTAAAGCTTTAATCAGGATGAAACCGTATATTAAAAGCTAACAGAAGCAGTACGTAGCAGACCCCATCCGAATGAAATAATGCGATCCTTAAACAATGTTTAACATACAAAATATTTCAAAGGCAACACAAAACAAATAGAGAAATTAAAGATACCTCTTATTAAAGTCTGTTACACTCCCACCAAATTATCAATGTTTCTCAAAAATGATAAATTTTCTCTTATAACCTTTGTGAGTATGTAAAGTATAATAAAGTCCTTTAGAAAATGCATTTATTTCGATTCCAACAACAAGACCAACAGCTGGCCTTTCTACTATTGAGATTTTATGCATTCGTTCGCCTTTCTTGTTTAGTCTTTTGTCACCAAGTGCTACTTTGGCCTTTCTTACCAGTCCATATGGGCCCAGAACAGTCTCTATAATCCTTCCTAATCTCCATTCACTCCTTGGTAAGGTTTCATCAATATCCATGACCACGTCACCAATTTGAAAGTTCCTTTTTGGAGCATGCCAGCATTGTCGAGCAGCGATGTTGTGAAGATACTCTTTTTTCCATCTGCTCCAAAACTGTTCAGTAAGGTATTGCACACGGCTCCATCTCTTTTTGGTATACACATCCTCTCTTATGAACTTTCCTGGTAGAGGTAGGGCTGTGGTATATTTCATGGTAATCGGATGATTAGGTGTGAGCGGTTCTAAGCTCTTGGGGTCGTTCAGGTTGTCAACTGTAAGAGGGCGACTATTGACTATTGCCATGGCTTCATAAAACAAGGCGCGCAATGAAGCATCATCAAGTCTGCCTGATGAAAGGGTAATTGTAGCGTTAAGAACGCTCCGTACAGTTTTGCCGCTCCCATACACCCCCTGCATGACTTGAATGTGGGGGGGGGGGCATTCAAAATTATGTCACACTGCTTATCTGCTAGAAACGTAGTGTGCCGTTCTGGATAAAGTTCCTGCAGTGCTGAGTTCAGCTCGTTCTTTGCGCCAACAAAATTGGTACCTTGGTCACATCTTATTTGCCGTACTGTGCCTTGAATTGCAATAAAGCACCTTAGACTGTTAATAAATGCATCTGTGGACATATCGTATAACATTTCTATATGAATAGCTCTTGAACACGGGCATGTTAGAAGCAGACCGTACCGTTTGTGATATTTTATTCCTTCTTTAGTCACAAAAGGACCAAAGTAGTCCATATCACAATACATAAAATGTGGAGAAGGCTCTACACGTTCTGAGGAAGATCACTCATCCTCTGTCCTTCAGCAGATCTTCTCAGCCTTCTACAAGTTACACAGTTGCAAATGTAAGATGTGACCGCTCTATTTATTCCAGGTATCCAATAGCCACACGATCTGATTTCATTAATTGTGAAACCCTTATCTTGATGCTTTACACTTTCATGTTTTACAGTGTCCAATTATACGCTTTGTTACATGATGCTCTTTAGGAAGGATCAGTGGATACTTAAATGAGTGAGAGTATGATGAGTGACTTAATCTACCTCCCACCTTGATCATACCATCCTTGCCTATGAAGGCATCCAAGTGATTAAGTTTACTGTGCCTTAAAAGTTGTTTTCCTTGACTCAACATATCGATCTCTTTCTGATACATTTGCTTTTGTACTCCATTTAGAATCAAGCATTTAGCATCCTCGTTCACTTACAGAAGCTGGTAAATTTGTTTTATCCTTCTTAATCCATCTCAGAAGGCATGCGATGGCTTTGATAGTTTTAGACCAAGATGAGAACTTGGACAAATGGTCTACAATATCTTTACTTTCCTCAGTCTTTGTTTGCAATGTCTGAATTTTCTTTACTTCTGGGTCTCCTACTGGGATCCAGCACAACATCTGAGGTCGCTATTTCCCTTTCCCACAAGAATGAGAGACCAGAGAACTAGTTAGACGAGAGCAACTCATTTATTGTTCCCCCTCTAGAAGCATTGTCTGCTGGATATTCATCCGTCGGGACATACAGCCATTGTTTAGGTTCTGTGCTTTGACATATTTTTTGGACTCTATTGGCTACAAATGTGTGAAAACAGCGGACATCATTATTTTTGTAGCCCAAAACCACTTTTGATTCAGTCCAAAATAATTAGTCGACATTCGTGAGGTTAAACTCCTCTCTGAGCATATCGCTCATTCTGACTGATACCACAGCTGCCGTCAACTCTAATCTCGGTATTGTAATAATCTTTAAAGGAGAAACCCGGGCTTTGCCAATGAGAAAAGTGCAATGAATTTCTTCATTCTCATTTATCATTCTTAGATAAGAACACTGACCGTAACCACAGGTTCTTGCATCAGAGAAATTATGTATTTCGGTTTTCACAACCTTTCCGAATTCAGCAGGTACATAACATCGTGGTATGTTCACCTTTTCCAAATTGACAAAGTCATTCTGCCATCTCTCCCACCGTGGACTGAGTGCAGGGGAGAGCGGATCATCCCATCCTGAACCTGAACCAACACATTTCTTGCAGGATTCTCTTGCCGTTGAAGACATATGGAGCTACAAAGCCCAGAGGATTATATATAGAGGCAATGGTTGACAGTAAATTTAAAGCTGTCACTTTGTAAGTTCCAATGAATACCCAAAACACACTCAAGTGGCATGTCATTGAATGTGAGATATTTTGTTTCAAAGTTTACAGCACGTTCTGATGCTGGTATTGTCTGCAAAACAGTGTTGACATTTGATACAAACTTATGAAGTCGAAGACCACCCTTTGCACACGGCTCTCGTGCTTCTTTTGTCAACTGGATCGCCTTTTCTACTGTCTCTGCACTTTATACTCCATCATCAACATAAAAATCTCTAGTGATGAACTGAGCGCCTAATGCGTGTGTTATTGACTGTACTCATTGGCTAGATATCTTAGTCCATAGTTCGCGCAACCGGGCGAAGACACTGAACCAAATATTTGCACTTTCATTAGGTAATCTTGAAGCACTGAATTTCTGTCCCCATCCTTCCACCATAAAAAGCGCAGTTAATCGCGATCCTTTTCTTGGACGTGGAACTGGTGGAACATTTTCTCAACGTCACATGTTACTGCTATAGGATGCCTTCTGAACCTTACAAGGACTCCTGTGAGATTGTTTATCATATCTGGTCCAGGTAGTAAATGTTCATTGAGGCTTGTACCTCAGTGTTGCGGAGCAGTCAAAAACAACCTGTAGCTTATCTGGCTTCTTTGGATGGTAGATGCCATGATGTGGTATGTACCACTTTTCACCATTGATTGCATCATCATTCACTGCTTCAACGTCCCCTTTGTCAATGATGTCATTCATGTAAGTAACGTAGTCTGTCTTGTATTTCTCATTTTTACAGAACGTCTTGTTCAAATGATTGAGTCTGATGACTGCAAGTTCTCTGTTATCAGGCAAGTATGGTCGCTGCTTAAATGGAAGAGGCATTTCATAATGTCCTTATTCCTTCCATGAGTTTGTCTAGGAACATAATATCCTCTTGTGATACTGCTTTTCATCTGCTGTGACATCCTTAAAGTCCGACTCGAGCATACGAACTGCATCCACAGGTGTCAAAGCTGGTATGTCCTTTGTAGCTTTTCTGTTACAAAGACTGAATCCTATTGATTCATTAATACTTGATGCGGAGCAGCCCACAATACTCCATCCTAAGTCTGTTAGAACAGCATATGGTTCCTCATCATTACCTAGTATGACTTGCCTGGGAGCAAGCACTCTGGGGTAGTTATAGCTGATCAGTAAGCCTACTTCACAACTTAGAAGTGGTGGCATTTTGTCTGCGATTACCTTCAGATTACTCCAGTTCTCTGCTTTATCCTGGGTTGGTATGTGATCGCGATTGACAGTTATACACTCCTTTGTGTAAACTTGAGGCAGACTGATATGTGCTGGTGAATTGTAACCTCTTACACGAAGATCAGATATAATTTTACTCTTAATGATCACATTGTCTCCAATCATTGTGGTTAGTTTGAGTTTCACTGGGTGACTGGCCACTTGCAGTGCCTTACTAACTTCTTCATCAATGAAAGTAGTGTCACTCTGCATGTCTAGCAAAGCATACTCGAGCTGTTCATTGGATGGATTTTTAACTGACGACACCCATACAGGTACAATCATAGATGTAATGACTGACTGACCTTCGCTTGTGATATTAAGTGACATGGCATAAGTTGTTTCACTCTCAAGTGCATGCACATTGCTTGCCATGGGCAATGGTCGTCTTCTGTTTCTGTCCTTGTCATAGCTGTAATCATGAAGACATGTGGGATGTCGCAATTTGAATACATCACATGTATGTTGACGACGACACTCCTTAGCACAGTGACCTGGTTTTAAACACCCGTAACAGAGTTGGTTATCTTTGACATAGGCCCTTCTGTCCTTCAAAGACCTTTCCATGAATTTCGGGCACTTATGAAGTTGATGATTGTAATCTTGACACAACACGCACTGTGCTTTTAACTGTTCTTTAACTTCAGGTTGTTTGTCATTGTTTACACTTGTTTGAGTCTTAAAGACAATTGTTTTGTTTCTTTTGATTTCCTTTGAGATTCTTCTCTCTGGAGGTGACTGACGAGAATGAAGAGCATACAAAGAAGTGATGGGATTACACATTATTTCTGCCTCTGTTGATATGAAATTGACAAAGTCATGAAAACTTGGAAACTCCTTTCCATCCATGAGGGCTGTTGTGACCTGACGGTTCCATCTGGAAGCTGCCCAGTCAGGAAGTTTCTGTACCAGCTTTTGATCTCTTCACAGTCTTTTAATATTTCCAGACCTTAAACATGAGGTATGGCTTGCAAGCAGGCATTTAAAAAGACTGAAAATGTTCTCAATCCTTCTGCATCTTTGGATTGTATCTTAGGCCACTTAGACATTTTTTTCACGAAACGCTCTTTGAATGACAAAGGGTTGGCCGTATCTTTGGTTAAGCTTGTCCCAAGCGTCTTTGTAGGCTTCTTCATCATTTCGATAAAATGATATTTCAAGATATTTGTGCACTGAGTCACTCACATACTTTTTTAAATAATAGAATTTATCAGCTACTGGGATGCCCTTTCTATCTATTAATGACAAAAATTATGCTTTCCAGTTTACAAACTGAATAGGGTCTCCGTTGAACACTGTAGGCTCAGGTACCAGTAACCTGTTTATAGCTATACTGTCCTGAACTGCTTGAGCAAGATGAGACACTTCACTGAGAGGTGTTGACTGGACAACATTGCATTGCTGATGTGACATTTTGTATCTCTGTTCTTCATGTTCATTCTGCGTCGATTGACTTCTTGTCTCTTGTTTAATTTTTTCATCATTGGATTTTACTCCGGCTCGAGCAACCATTATATCCTTTTCTACCTGCAGCCGTTCTAGTTCAAACTTTTCAGTTTCTAGCTCTCTTCTGAGTTGTTCTTCTAAGTTTCTTATTTTTTTTCCTTTTGTTGCCTTTCTGTTTGCATCATTTTGTATTCAGCCTCTTTTGCTGCTAGCTCTGCCTCTGCATCTGTACGTTTGCTTGCTGAACAAGAAGATCCAAAATGGCTGCTGATAATAATTTTTAAAGCACTGGAACCATATATAGAGCGAGCATAACTATGTGCTAAAAGTTCACGTAAACGGACCCTTTCTCTTTCTGCATCGAACTCGCCATCTACAGTTGTCATTCTGTCATACACAATTTTGATGTTATCATTGGTCATAGCTTCATATGCATCTATTTTACGTCTTAGAACAGCAGCAGGTGTAACATATTCCCTTATGTCACTGAAGAGTTTCAGAATACAGTTCTTTTTGTCCTCAAGAGAGTCAGTAATTTCAGCCAACTGATTATCAGTTATGTCTGTTTTTAAGCTCTGTCTTGCTTTACGAGCATCTATCTTCCATTGCTTATACAAGTTGTTAACCTTTTTTCTTTCTTACAGAATTCATCTTCCTGAAAAGCAAGCATTTTCTCCGTAGGCATATGTGGACGTTCTGAACGTCGAGGGAGTTCTGCACTGTCTTGTACATGACACTGACGTTCTGAAGTGTTTTTATCTTTACGTTTAACTGCTCCGTTTATATCCTTTTGCCCTTCTGTTTCTGTCTGGAGCAGGCTTTCAGATCAAGGGCGTAACCATGGTATAGATATTGGGGGGGTCCAAATGTGAGCCCTCCCCCAGATATTTTTTTTTAAGTTCAGTCGCGGATCAGATCGTAAAAACAAACAGGCCAGGCCATCAACGAATGAATAGAGGCTTATCAATGGAGTGGGAAGTGCGGGAACTCCTTGGTCTGTGACTCCAGCAGTTCATTATTCAGCCTATTTTCAGGGTATCATGCTAGCTACCTAGCTATAATACTGAGCCATTTAAACGTGATATTTTTTCACATTTATTCAAAAATTGCCACGGTATTTTTGACCATGGCACTACTTTTTAGGTGTCTACTTGCTTACGAATGTCCGCCTGTTCGTCCTGCTTCTTTCTTTTAGCTCCTACCTTCATTTCATTTAAGCACCAGTGACAGTCGGACTGAGCGTTTTTTTCAAACGATGCCGCAAGCCGGCGATTACGGGCTCAACCAAGTGTACAATCGAGGGGGGGTGGTCACACAGTTTTGTTTCCCTTGTTTTTCCTAAATTGAAAGTAAATCGGAAATAACAACAGATCCACTAGGCTACAACCAGGGTTCATAAAAGGAGGGCATATCATATGTCACATATTACAATATAATAGGCCTATTATTGGGGGGGACAGATTGGTATTTTTCCAATATTGGGGGGGACACGTCCTCCCCAAAGTATATGGTGGTTACGCCCATGTTTCAGATTGAAAGCCAGATTCAGCTAACCAATCTGAGCCCATCACGTATTTTTGAGGGAGGGGCTACATAAAACCAGGAAATGATCTATGCATTTATCAGAGAAGGGACAGAGCAGTGTTTTAAAAAACGAAGCATAAACACATGTTAGACTGCACCCCATTAACACAATCAAGCCTAGAAAAAAACAGTCTTCCACCCCTTTAACTGACGAGAGCAAAATAACGCTTAATTGGATATAATAAAAGTTAAATGAACATGAACTTTAGTATTGAAAATGTAACTTCCACCTTACTTTCATAAAGCTATTTTAGCTGAAGTTCAAGTAACTAATTGTTGAAATTATTTGATATTTAAGTAAACACAACTTAAGGCAGTGGAAAATGATAACTTAAAAAGTTAAGAAAAAAATTACAAGGAACTTTTCTACACAACAAAATTCCCAGTGTCTGTTTAATACTGCTTGGTGCGGAATCACAGTAGGAAAGATGGCCAACAACAGAAAAGAGAGAAAAGACAAGCAGAAACACACCAACTACTGACTTAAGAGTAGTTTAATCATCCTCTGCTGAGATCTTGAGAGATTTAATGTCTTCTTTTATTTTAGTTGATTTCATCTAAATCTGTAGCTGGAAGTCACTTGTAGTTGTTATGTTTCTTTGTATTTTTTTCTTCCTTGTTTCTTAGTTTGCTTCAGTGAATCTGCATGGTAACAGCAGGTGTTCATCACTGATTCTCAGTCTTCCCTTAACTAATCAATTAATTATCTCATTAACTTCAACAATGCTTCAGTGTTATTTGCCATGTATTGCAAAAAAGGAAAAACAAGTTCACCCAAAACGTATAAGTGATTTTATCATAAGATTTTCTAGACAAGACTTTACTAGACAAAACTCCAACCCTGCTCCTGGATAGCTATCATCCTTGCAGAGATTTAACGTTAAATCAGAGTAGAGAGAAAAAGCATGAAGTTATGGCAGTATTTAAAATTCAACAGATCAACAACCCGAATCAACTGTTAATTTTAGCAATTTCTTAATACACATTACACATCACCTTTGAATAAACATGGAACATGCAACCACTTCAGTTGTTTCTGTGTCTACTGTGCCATAAACAGAAATACAAATAATGGAAATCATAGTGATTTTATAATTTTACTTACAAATTAATCTGAATTTATAAAATTAGTTTTTAAGATTTGTTTACTTTTTCATTAGTAAAGGAAGGAAAGCAAATAAAATTAATCTTCAAGGAAATTAGACAAAAAAGTGACAATTTTTACATGCTAATCAATTGTGTGTTAAATTTGGTTTTATTTAATCACATGAAAATATGCAAGCCCTAAAAGACAGGCTATCCATCATGTTCCCTTAAAATAAGAAAAATAGTTTGGATAATGTATGGCTGAATGAATGAAAATAGCATTTAAAATCTGAAATTAACAAGTGAAACCACTCTACAAACCACATGTGAATTTCATTTGTTTTTCTATAATGAAGTATCATTATAGAAAAACAGATGAAATTCACATTGATTCCCCAATGAAAAATTGTACATTAATCCAGATCCAGGGGTGGACTGCCATCGGGAGCACCGGGAGAATTCCGGTGCTTCGAGGACTCGAATTCGGACTCGAGTCCGGACTCGAGACGTTTTTCTATCGTCTCGGACTTGTCTTGGACTCGTTGGTATTTGGACTCGGACTTGTCTCGGACTTGGTCATCGGACTCGCCAAATGTTCAAGTTGGTCTCGACCGAGTCCAGCAATATATGCTTTTTTTTCTCTTTCAAAACAACTCGCTTGTTCCGCAAATGGGTAATGTAATTGCCATTGGTTTAACTCCATCTAGAACGGGCATTGTCATTGGTCCATCTAGAACGGGCATTGTCATTGGTCCCCTGTTAAATGCACAGCTGCGTCATATGAGTGTGCGTGCTGCGTGGAGGCATAAATTATCTTTATTTTGGCCACAGACACGCTGTCGGCAAGTTGCATAATACATCGAATTTAATGTTTTGCCACAATTAGATTTTTTATAAATCGAGGAATCGTGATTTTGAATAGAGATATTACCAAACGCTAGAATTAGACACTTTGATAATAACAGTAAAGAGAAAATAACAATCCAACGCATGTCGATGCACATGATTAATCGCTCACGTGTGATGCTCTCTAGGTTCCATTCACACAGAATGTGCTTTTGTGTTGATGTGGGCAGTGGAATAGGAAAAATACAAGAAGATGTGAGTTAAACATCTTTCAATAACTAGAGTGCCGCGTTTTTAGAAAGCCGTTTCATGCACGAGACGCTGCAAGAGACGCGAGCGCAACAGTCAATCGCGTCCATGTCTACATAGACAAAACAACGGAACAGCAGCGTAATCAAATACAAAACCTGTGAAGAAACTTACTGTACATGTACTGTATATCTGATCTTTCAGGTTTGCATCAGGGTGACAGGCTGATAACTGCTGTTCATTGTTTTACAGAGCCTTTATAGTTAATAATAGCACTCTAGGTGTTATACCTTCAGTCATTAGGGACCGAGCACCGATGGTGCAGAGGACCCTATTGAATCTGCTCCGTTTATTATTATTATTATTAGGGACCGAGCACCGATGGTGCGAGGACCCTATTGAATCTGCTCCGTTTATTAGGGACCGAGCACCGATGGTGCGAGGACCCTATTGAATCTGCTCCGTTTATTAGGGACCGAGCACCGATGGTGCGAGGACCCTATTGAATCTGCTCCGTTTATTATTAGGGACCGAGCACCGATGGTGCAGAGGACCCTATTGAATCTGCTCCGTTTATTAGGGACCGAGCACCGATGGTGCGAGGACCCTATTGTATCTGTGTTGTTTATTAGGGACCGAGCACCGATGGTGCAGAGGACCCTATTGAATCTGCTCCGTTTATTATTAGGGACCGAGCACCGATGGTGTGAGGACCCTATTGAATCTGCTCCGTTTATTAGGGACCGAGCACCGATGGTGCAGAGGACCCTATTGAATCTGCTCCGTTTATTATTAGGGACCGAGCACCGATGGTGCGAGGACCCTATTGAATCTGCTCCGTTTATTATTCTTATTATTCTTCTTCTTCTTCTTCTTCTTCTTCTTCTTCTTCTCCAAACTTAATCGCATTTTAGAGGGCCTAAACATGCTCGAAAAGTCAGGAAACTTTGCACACGCGTCAGAACTGGTGAAAATTTACATCTGATATGGGTTTCAGAAGTAGGTGTGGCAAAATGGCTCGACAGCGCCACCTATAAATATTCAGCGGAGTGCGCCTCGAGCTGCGTTTCACGTACATGTACGAAAATTGGTACACTTATGTAACTTAACAATACCTACAAAAAAGTCTCCAGGTACGAAATCAGAAACCCAACAGGAAGTTGGCTATTTTGAATTTTCTCGTCATATTTTGTGTCATTTTTGCCATTTTCAGGTGTCATACTTTAACGAACTCCTCCCAGAGATTTATTCAGATGAACACCAAAATTGGACCGTGTAATCTAAAGCCCTTTGTGACGTTAAATTGCGAAGATCTAGAGTTTTCATCAGAGGGCGTGTCCGTGGCGTCCTGTCAAATTTTGATGTTTCGCCATGAAACAGGAAGTTGTTATATCTCAGGCATGCTATGTCCAATCTACACCAAACTTCACACGTTTGATAAGAATCCTGACCTGAAGAGATCTAAGTGACCATATTCAGTTATAGTCATAGCGCCACCTGCTGGCAACAGGAAGTGACATGTTTTACTCTGTAACTAACTCCTCCTAGAGTTTTAATGACATCAACATAATATTTAGGTCAGTTTAATCTAAAGGCCTTTGTGATGTTAAATTGCGAAGAGCTTGAGTTTTCGCTAATGGGCGTGTCCTTGGCGGCATCACAAATTTTGATGTCTCGCCATGGGAATAAAAGTTGTTGTAACTCAGCCATACAATAACCGATCTGCCCCAGACTTCACATGTTCGATAAGAATCCAGGCCTGAACACATCTAAATACGAATATTCCATTATAATCAGAGCGCCACCTGCTGGCAACAGGAAATTACTTGTTTTACACTAACGTAAATATGCAATGTCCAATCTGCACCAAAGTTCACATATTTGTTAAGACTCTGGACTTGAAGAGATCTACGTGACCATATTCAGTTATAGTCATAGCACCACCTGCTGGCAACAGGAAGTGACATGTTTTACTCTGTAACTAACTCCTCCTAGAGATTTAATGACATCAACATAATATTTAGGTCAGTTTAATCTAAAGGCCTTTGTGATGTTGAATTGCGAAGAGCTTGAGTTTTCGCTAATGGGCGTGTCCTTGGCGGCATCACAAATTTCGATGTCTCGCCATGGGAATAAAAGTTGTTGTAACTCAGCCATGCAATAACCGATCTGCCCCAGACTTCACACGTTCGATAAGAATCCAGGCCTGAACACATCTAAATATGAATATTCCATTATAATCAGAGCGCCACCTGCTGGCCACAGGAAATGACTTGATTTACACTAACATAAACATGCAATGTCCAATCTGCACCAAACTTCACATATTTGGTAAGATTCCTGGCCTGAAGACATCTAAAGGCCAAAATTCAGATGTAATCATAGCGCCACCTGTTGACAACAGGATGTGTCAGGCTTTATACTAACTCAAACATACTATGTTCAATCTGTACCAAACTTCATATGTTCGATAAAGGTGCTAGCCTGAAGACATCTATATGTTAATGTTCAGTTATGTACATAGCGCCACCAGCTGGCAGCAGGTTTGGTACATATAAATGACTTTGACAAATTCCTCTATATTTGCATTTTTAAATACATATTGCTCACTGTTCCCTGTCTTTCTGAAGCCACCGGTCGGCGGTGAGCCGGGCGAGGTCCCTTCCATCGCTGCTTGCAGCTTTAATTATTATTATTATTCTTCTTCTCCAAACTTAATCGCATTTTAGAGGGCCTAAACATGCTCGAAAAGTCAGGAAACTTTGCACACGCATCAGAACTGGTGAAAATTTACGTCTTATATGGGTTTCAGGAGTAGGTGTGGCAAAATGGCTCGACAGCGCCACCTATAAATATTCAGCGGCGTGCGCCTCGAGCTACGTTTCACGTACATGTACGAAAATCGGTACACTCATGTAACTTAACAATACCTACAAAAAAGTCCCTAGGTACAAAATCAGAAACCAAACAGGAAGTCGGCTATTTTGAATTTTCTCGTCATATTTTGTATCATTTTTGCCATTTTCAGGTGTCATACTTTAACGAACTCCTCCCAGAGATATTTCCAGATGAACACCAAAATTGGTCATTGTAATCTAAAGCCCTTTGTGACGTTAAATTGCGAAGATCTAGAGTTTTCATCGGAGGGCGTGTCCGTGGCGTCCTGTCAAATTTTGATGTTTCGCCATGAAACAGGAAGTTGTTATATCTCAGGCATGCTATGTCCGATCTGCACCAAACTTCACATGTTTGATAAGAATCCTGACCTGAAGAGATATAAGTGACCATATTCAGTTATAGTCATAGCGCCACCTGCTGGCAACAGGAAGTGACATGTTTTACTCTGTAACTAACTCCTCCTACAGATTTAATGACATCAACATAATATTTAGGTCAGTTTAATCTAAAGGCCTTTGTGATGTTAAATTGCGAAGAGCTTGAGTTTTCGCTAATGGGCGTGTCCTTGGCGGCATCACAAATTTCGATGTCTCGCCATGGGAATAAAAGTTGTTGTAACTTAGCCATACAATAACCGATCTGCCCCAGACTTCACACATTCGATAAGAATCCAGGCCTGAACACATCTAAATACGAATATTCCATTATAATCAGAGCGCCACCTGCTGGCCACAGGAAATGACTTGATTTACACTAACTTAAACATGCAATGTCCAATCTGAACCAAACTTCACATATTTGGTAAGACTCCTGACCTGAAGACATCTAAAGGCCAAAATTCAGATGTAATCATAGCGCCACCTGTTGACCACAGGATATATCATGTGTTACACTAACTCAAACATACCATGTTCAATCTGCACCAAAATTCATATGTTTGATAAAAGTACTGGTCTCATAATATCTACACGATAATGTTTAGTTATAGACATAGCGCCACCTGCTGGCAACAGGAAATTATTTGTTTTACACTAACTTAAGCATGAAATGTCCAATCTGCACCAAACTTCACATATTTTGTAAGATTCCTGGCCTGAAGACATCTAAAGGCCAATATTCAGATGTAATCATAGCGCCACCTGTTGACAACAGGATGTGTCAGGCTTTACACTAACTCAAACATACTATGTTCAATCTGCACCAAACTTCATATGTTTGATAAAAGTGCTAGACTGAAGACATCTACATGTTAATGTTCAGTTATGGACATAGCGCCACCAGCTGGCAGTAGGTTTGACACATATAAATGACTATGACACGTTCCTCTATATTTACCTTTTTAAATGCATATTGCTCACCGTTCCCTTTCTTTCTGAAGCCACCGGTTGGCGGTGCTGGGTGCGAGGTCCCTTCCATCGCTGCTTGCAGCTTTAATTATTCTTATTATTCTTCTTCTTCTTCTTCTTCTCCAAACTTAATCGCATTTTAGAGGGCCTAAACATGCTCGAAAAGTCAGGAAACTTTGCACACACGTCAGAACTGGTGAAAATTTACGTCTGATATGGGTTTCAGAAGTAGGTGTGGCAAAATGGCTCGACAGCGCCACCTATAAATATTCAGCAGAGTGCGCCTCGAGCTCCGTTTCACGTACATGTACGAAAATCGGTACAATTATGTAACTTAAAAATACCTACAAAAAAGTCTCCAGGTACGAAATCAGAAACCCAACAGGAAGTCGGCTATTTTGAATTTTCTCGTCATATTTTGTGTCATTTTTGCCATTTTCAGGTGTCATACTTTATCGAACTCCTCCCAGAGATTTATTCGGATGAACAACAAAATTGGTCATTGCAATCTAAAGCCCTTTGTGACGTTAAATTGCGAAGATCTAGAGTTTTCATCGGAGGGCGTGTCCGTGGCGTCCTGTCAAATTTCGATGTTTCGCCATGAAACAGGAAGTTGTTATAACTCAGGCATGCTATGTCCGATCTACACCAAACTTCACATTTTTTAAGAATCCTGACCTGAAGAGATCTAAGTGACCATATTCAATTATAGTCATAGCGCCACCTGCTGGTAACAGGAAGTGACATGTTTTACTCTGTAACTAACTCCTCCTAGAGATTTAATGACATCAACACAATATTTAGGTCAGTTTAATCTAAAGGCCTTTGTGATGTTAAATTGCGAAGAGCTTGAGTTTTCGCTAATGGGCGTGTCCTTGGTGGCATCACAAATTTCGATGTCTCGCCATGGGAATAAAAGTTGTTGTAACTCAGCCATACGATGTCCGATCTGCCCCAGACTTCACACGTTCGATAAGAATCCAGCCCTGAACACATCTAAATACGAATATTCCATTATAATCAGAGCGCCACCTGCTGGCAACAGGAAATTACTTATTTTACACTAACTTAAACATGGAATGTCCAATCTGCACCAAACTTCACATGTTTGGTAAGGGTCCTGGCCTGAAAACATATAAAGGCCAAAATTCAGATATAATCATAGCGCCACCTGTTGACAACAGGATATATCATGCTTTACACTAACTCAAATATACCATGTTCAATCTGCACCAAAATTCATATGTTTGATAAAAGTACTGGTCTGATGATATCTACACGATAACGTTTAGTTAAAGACATAGCGCCACCTGCTGGCAACAGGAAATTATTTGTTTTACACTAACTTAAGCATGAAATGTCCAATCTGCACCAAACTTCATATATTTTGTAAGAGTCCTGCCCTGAAGACATTTAAAAGCCAATATTCAGATGTAACCATAGCGCCATCTTTTGACAACAGGATGTGTCAGGCTTTACACTAACTCAAACATACCATGTTCAATTTGCACCAAACTTCATATGTTCGATAAAGGTGCTAGCCTGAAGACATCTATATGTTAATGTTCAGTTATGGACATAGCGCCACCAGCTGGCAGCAGATTTGGCACATATAAATGACTTTGACATATTCCTCTATATTTGCCTTTTTAAATGCATATTGCTCACTGTTCCCTGTCTTTCTGAAGCCACCGGTTGGCGGTGCCGGGTGCGAGGTCCCTTCCATCGTTGCTTGCAGCTTTAATTAGGGACCGAGCACCGATGGTGCGAGGACCCTATTGAATCTGCTCCGTTTATTATTATTATTATTATTATTATTATTATTCTTCCTCTCCAAACTTAATCGCATTTTAGAGGGCCTAAACATGCTCGAAAAGTCAGGAAACTTTGCACACGCGTCAGAACTGGTGAAAATTTACGTCTGATATGGGTTTCAGAAGTAGGTGTGGCAAAATGGCTCGAAAGCGCCACCTATAAATATTCAGCGGAGTGCTCATCGAGCTACGTTTCACGTACATGTACGAAAATCGGTACACTCATGTAACTTAACAATACCTACAAAAAAGTCTCTAGGTACAAAATCAGAAACCCAACAGGAAGTCGGTTATTTTGAATTTTCTCGTCATATTTTGTGTCATTTTTGCCATTTTCAGGTGTCATACTTTAACGAACTCCTCCCAGAGATTTATTCGGATGAACACCAAAATTGGTCATTGTAATCTAAAGCCCTTTGTGACGTTAAATTGCGAAGATCTAGAGTTTTCATCGGAGGGCGTGTCCGTGGCGTCCTGTCAAATTTCGATGTTTCGCCATGAAACAGGAAGTTGTTATATCTCAGGCATGCAATGTCCGATCTACACCAAACTTCACATGTTTGATTAGAATCCTGACCTGAAGAGATCTAAGTGACCATATTCAGTTATAGTCATAGCGCCACCTGCTGGCAACAGGAAGTGACATGTTTTACTCTGTAACTAACTCCTCCTAGAGATTTAATGACATCAACATAATATTTAGGTCAGTTTAATCTAAAGGCCTTTGTGATGTTAAATTGCGAAGAGCTTGAGTTTTCGCTAATGGGCGTGTCCTTGGCGGCATCACAAATTTCGATGTCTCGCCATGGGAATAAAAGTTGTTGTAACTCAGCCATACAATAACCGATCTGCCCCAGACTTCACACATTCGATAAGAATCCAGGCCTGAACACATCTAAATACGAATATTCCATTATAATCAGAGCGCCACCTGCTGGCCACAGGAAATGACTTGATTTAAACTAACTTTAACATGCAATGTCCAATCTGCACCAAACTTCACATATTTGGTAAGACTCCTGACCTGAAGAGATCTAAGTGACCATATTCAGTTATAGTCATAGCGCCACCTGCTGGCAACAGGAAGTGACATGTTTTACTCTGCAACTAACTCCTCCTAGAGATTTAATGACATCAACATAATATTTAGGTCAGTCTAATCTAAAGGCCTTTGCGATGTTATATTGCGAAGAGCTTGAGTTTTCGCTAATGGGCGTGTCCTTGGCGGCATCACAAATTTCGATGTCTCGCCATGGGAATAAAAGTTGTTGTAACTCAGCCATGCAATAACCGATCTGCCCCAGACTTCACACGTTCAATAAGAATCCAGGCCTGAACACATCTACATACGAATATTTCATTATAATCAGAGCGTCACCTGCTGGCCACAGGAAATGACTTGATTTACACTAACATAAACATGCAATGTCCAATCTGCACCAAACTTCACATATTTGGTAAGATTCCTGGCCTGAAGACATCTAAATGGCAATATTCAGATGTAATCATAGCGCCACCTGTTGACCACAGGATATATCATGCGTTACACTAACTCAAACATACCATGTTCAATCTGCACCAAAATTCATGTTTGATAAAAGTACTGGTCTCATGATATCTACACGATAATGTTCAGTTAAAGACATAGCGCCACCTGCTGGCAACAGGAAATGATTTGTTTTACACTAACTTAAGCATGAAATGTCCAATCTGCACCAAACTTCACATATTTTGAAAGAGTCCTGCCCTGGAAGACATTTAAAGGCCAATATTCAGATGTAACCATAGCGCCATCTGTTGACAAGAGGATGTGTCAGGCTTTACACTAACTCAAACATACCATGTTCAATCTGCACAAAAGTTAATATGTTCGATAAAGGTGCTAGCCTGAAGACATCTATATGTTAATGTTCAGTTATGGACATAGCGCCACCAGCTGGCAGCAGGTTTGGCACATATAAATGACTTTGACATATTCCTCTATATTTGCATTTTAAATGCATATTGCTCACTGTTCCCTGTCTTTCTGAAGCCACCGGTCGGCGGTGAGCCGGGCGAGGTCCCTTCCATCGCTGCTTGCAGCTTTAATTATTATTATTATTCTTCTTCTCCAAACTTAATCGCATTTTAGAGGGCCTAAACATGCTCGAAAAGTCAGGAAACTTTGCACACGCATCAGAACTGGTGAAAATTTACGTCTGATATGGGTTTCAGGAGTAGGTGTGGCAAAATGGCTCGACAGCGCCACCTATAAATATTCAGCAGAGTGCGCCTCGAGCTACGTTTCATGTACATGTATGAAAATCGGTACACTCATGTAACATAACAATACCTACAAAAAAGTCTCCTGGAACGAAATCCGAAACCCAACAGGAAGTCGGTTATTTTGAATTTTCTCGTCATATTTAGTGACATTTTTGCCATTTGCAGGTGTCATACTTTAACGAACTCCTCCCAGAGATTTAATCGGATGAACACCAAAATTGGTCATTGCAATCTAAAGCCCTTTGTGACGTTAAATTGCGAAGATCTAGAGTTTTCATCGGAGGGCGTGTCCGTGGCGTCCTCTCAAATTTCGATGTTTCGCCATGAAACAGGAAGTTGTTATAACTCAGGCATGCTATGTCCGATCTGCACCAAACTTCACATGTTTGATAAGACTCCTGATATGAAGAGATCTACATCACCATATTCAGTTATAGTAATAGCGCCACCTGCTGGCAACAGGAAGTGACATGTTTTACTCTGTAACTAACTCCTCCTACAAATTTAATGACATCAACATAATATTTAGGTCAGTCTAACCTAAAGGCCTTTGTGATGTTAAATTGCGAAGATCTAGAGTTTTCATGGGAGGGCGTGTCCGTGGCGTCCTGTCAAATTTCGATGTCTCGCCATGGGAATAAATGTTGTTGTAACTCAGCCATACAATGTTCGATCTGCCCCAGACTTCACATGTTCGATAAAAATCCAGGCCTGAACACATCAGAATATGGGTTTCAGAAGTAGGTGTGGCAAAATGGCTCGACAGCGCCACCTATACTCATTCAGCGGAGAGCCCTCAGGCTACGTTTCACGTACATGTATGAAAATCGGTACACTCATGTAACATAACAATACCTACAAAAAAGTCTCCTGGAACGAAATCCGAAACCCAACAGGAAGTCGGTTATTTTGAATTTTCTCGTCATATTTAGTGACATTTTTGCCATTTTCAGGTGTCATACTTTAACGAACTCCTCCCAGAGATTTATTCGCATGAACACCAAAATTGGTCTTTGCAATCTAAAGCCCTTTGAGACGTTAAATTGCGAAGATCTAGAGTTTTCATTGGAGGGCGTGTCCGTGGCGTCCTGTCAAATTTCGATGTTTCGCCATGAAATAGGAAGTTGTTATAACTCAGGCATGCTATGTCCGACCTGCACCAAACTTCACATGTTTGATAAGACTCCTGATATGAAGAGATCTACATGACCATATTCAGTTATAGTAATAGCGCCACCTGCTGGCAACAGGAAGTGACATGTTTTACTCTGTTACTAACTCCTCCTAGAGATTTAATGACATCAACACATTATTTGGTCAGTCTAACCTAAAGGCCCTTGTGATGTTAAATTGCGAAGATCTAGAGTTTTCATGAAAGGGCGTGTCCTTGGCGGCATCACAGATTTCGATGTCTCACCAAGGGAATAAAAGTTGCTGTAACTCATCCATACAATGTTCGATCTGGCCCAGACTTCACATGTTCGATAAGAATCCAGGCCTGAACACATCTAAATACGAATATTCCATTATAATCAGAGCGCCACCTGCTGGCAACAGGAAATGACTTGTTTTACACTAACTTAAACATGCAATGTCCAATCTTTACCAAACTTCACATGTTTGACAAGACTCCTGACCTGAAAAGATCTAAGTGACAATATTCATATAAATTCATAGCGCCACCTGCTGGCAACAGGAAATTACTTGTTTTACACTAACTTAAACATGCAATGTCCAATCTGCAACAAACTACACACGTTTGATAAGAGCCATGCCCTGAAGACATCTACGTGCCAATTTTTTAGTTATAGACATAGCGCCACCTGCTGGCAACAGGAAATTACTTGTTTTACACTAGCTTAAACATGCAATGTTCAATCTTCACCAAACTTCATATGTTTGATCAAAGTTCTAGCCTGTAGACATCGACATGTTAATGTTCAGTTATGGACGTTGCGCTACCAGCAGGCAGCAGGTTTGGTACATATAAATGACTTTGAAATATTCCTCTATATTTACCTTTTTAAATGCATATTGCTCACCGTTCCCTGTCTTTCTGAAGCCACCGGTCGGCGGTGAGCCGGGCGAGGTCCCTTCCATCGCTGCTTGCAGCTTTAATTATTATTATTATTATTAGGGCCCAAGCCAGAAAGGCGCAGGGCCCTATTGTTTTCCTCCGGATTCTTTTTTTTTTTTTTTTTTTTTTTATCGACTATCCGGGCATTTTTGGGGGGCTTAACATGGTCAAAAACTCTTGAAAATTTGCACACACATTGGAACCCGCGGCAGTTAGGACGCCGCTGAGGCTGGGACCCGGGCGTGGCACAGAGGCTCTACAGCGCCCCCTGGAACACCATCAGAAAACTTGATGAATAGCTCACACATACTTGCACGTATTCATATGAAACTCGGTACACATATAGATCTCATCAAGCCGAACAACTTTTGCGCTGCATGTCATGGGCTCCGCCCAACAGGAAGTCGGCTATTCAGGGCTGTTTAAAAATCACATGCTCTGGAATTTGAAATACTCCTCCCAGGATTTTCAACACACGAGCACCAAACCCAGTGAACGTGATCTCAAGACATTGGGGATGCTAAATTGCGGAGGGATTTTTGATATCTCAAACGGTTTGCCCGTGGCGAGGCGATGAAGTTATGGCGAGAATTGAGAGACAGGAAGTGTCTAATAAAGTCCACATACATTGTCTGATTTTGATCACAATTCAGTGGTTTGTTCGGTGTATGAAGCCGATCGCATCGATGTGACAATTATGAGGCAAAGTTATAGCGCCACCAACTGGCAGCAGGAAGTGTGTGATTTTCAAAATGCTTTGAATTCACCATCTTACTTTTACCCAATTTGCTTCAAACTTCATCAGAATACTGTAAAAACATGGCCGATGTGAAACTCTGAAGGGAATATTGATATCTAAAATACTGTTGCCATGGCAACGTGTCAAACCTCAATATTCTTTTTTTGGTGATTTTGAGGCTATCCGGGCATTTTTGGGGGGCTTAACATGGTCAAAAACTCTTGAAAATTTGCACACACATTGGAACCCGTGGCAGTTAGGATGCCGCTGAGGCTGGGACCCGGGCGTGGCACAGAGGCTCTACGGCGCCCCCTGGAACACATCAGAAAACTTGATGTGTAGCTCACACATACTTGCACGTATTCATATGAAACTCGGTACACATATAGATCTCATCGAGCCGAACAACTTTTGCACCGCATGTCATGGGCTCCACCCAACAGGAAGTCGGCTATTCTATTGTTTTCCTTAGGACTCTTTTTTAGTTTTTTTTTGACTATCCGGACATTTTTGGGGGGCTTAACATGGTCAAAAACTCTTGAAAATGTGCACACACATTGGAACTCGCGGCATTTAGGACGCCGCTGAGGCTGGGACCCAGGCGTGGCACAGAGGCTCTACGGCGCCCCCTGGAACACCATCAGAAAACTTGATGTGTAGCTCAAACATACTTTCACGTATTAATATGAAACTCGGTACACATATAGATCTCATCGGTTTGTTCGGTGTATAAAGCCGATCGCATTGATGTGACAATTATGAGGCAAAGTTATAGCGCCACCAACTGGCAACAGGAAGTGTGTCATTTTCAAAATGCTTTGAATTCACCATCTTACTTTTACCCAATTTGCTTCAAACTTCATCAGAATACTGTAAAAAACACGGCCGATGTGAAACTGTGAAGGGAATATTGATATCTAAAATACTGTTGTCATGGCAACGCGTCAAACCTCAATTTTCTTTTTTTGGTGATTTTGAGGCTATCCGGGCATTTTTGGGGGGCTTAACATGGTCAAAAACTCTTGAAAATGTGCACACACATTGGAACCCGCGGCAGTTAGGACGCCGCTGAGGCTGGGACCCGGGCGTGGCACAGAGGCTCTACGGCCCCCTGGAACACATCAGAAAACTTGATGTGTAGCTCACACATACTTGCACGTATTAATATGAAACTCGGTACACATATAGATCTCATCGAGCCGAACAACTTTTGTACCGCATGTCATGGGCTACGCCCAACAGGAAGTCAGCTATTCTATTGTTTTCCTTAGGATTCTTTTTTTTTTTTTACCGACTATCCGGGCATTTTTGGGGGGCTTAACATGGTCAAAAACTCTTGAAAATGTGCACACACATTGGAACCCGCGGCATTTAGGACGCCGCTGAGGCTGGGACCCAGGCGTGGCACAGAGGCTCTACGGCGCCCCCTGGAAAACCATCAGAAAACTTGATGTGTAGCTCACACATACTTGCACTTATTCATATGAAACTCGGTACACATATAGATCTTATCGAGCTGAACAACTTTTGTGTCACATGTCATGGGCTCCGCCCAACAGGAAGTCGGCTATTCAGGGCTGTTTAAAAAGCACATGCTCTGGAATTTGAAATACTCCTCCCAGGATTTTCAACACACGAGCACCAAACCCGGTGAACGTGATCTCAAGACATTGGGGATGCTAAATTGCGGAGGGATTTTTGATATCTCGAATGGTTTGCCCGTGGCGAGGCGATGAAGTTATGGCAAGAATTGAGAGACAGGAAGTGTCTAATAAAGTCCACATACATTGTCTGATTTTGATCACAATTCAGTGGTTTGTTCGGTGTATGAAGCCGATCGCATCGATGTGACAATTATGAGGCAAAGTTATAGCGCCACCAACTGGCAGCAGGAAGTGTGTCATTTTCAAAATGCTTTGAATTCAGCATCTTACTTTTACCCAATTTGCTTCAAACTTCATCAGAATAATGTCAAAAAACGGCCGATGTGAAACTGTCAAGGGAATATTGATATCTAAAATATTGTTGCCATGGCAACGTGTCAAACCTCAATATATCTTCTGGTGATTTTGAGGCACTTAAGATGTTTAGAATTTCATAAAACTCAACACACACATCAGTATTAATTATAGATAGACACTGGCAAAAGCTCATAAACGGGCGTGGAGGAGGCACTCTATAGCGCCACCTTTTGTCAAAACATGGGGGGTTAATTTTAGCTACAGTCACCAAACTCAGTACATATATTGTTCTCATCAAGCCGGACAACTTTCTAATTTACACTCATTAGCTACGACCAACAGGAAGCCGGCTATTTTTGTTTTAATGTCAATTTCTGGAATAATCAAGCTGCAAACTAATTCATACTCCTCCAAGAAGAAACAAGTAGTTCACACCAAACTTTGTCAACATGATGCCAAGACACTGAAGATGCTAAATTGCGAACGGCTTGCGGATAGCTTGAACGGTGTTTAAATAGTGGTTTATTAAAGTGAGGGTAAAAAAAGATAGCAGAAATGTTCTTATATCTTTAAAGTGCAGTTTACTAAAACTTTGAAACTTTTTACATGCAGGGAAAAAGTCATTCTGAGGAAGTATGGTTAGTTTCATGACTTTACAAAACTCTATGGATGAGAGAAAATTAAAAAACTATCATGCATTTCATCTCAGTCTACTCTCTTCTATGAGTGTGTGTATATGTGTGTGTGTGTGTGTGTGTGTGTGTGTGTGTGTGTGTGTGTGTGTGCAGGGCCGGCCCTGTGTGTGTGAAGTGGAATGGAGGGGGCTGTCTTTTCAGTGTGACAGTGAGGAGGGTTGAGGGAGGGAGAGGGAGAGGGAGAGGGAGAGACAGACAAACATGGCTTGCAGAGATTGTGTTCACACACTGTGACCTGAATCAGATGGAAACAGAACTGCACTTCCTAACAGAGTGCTCCAAATACACAGATATACGGAGAGTGTACTACGACAAAATACAGCAGATCCATCCCACATTTACAACTCTTTCAGACCAGGAGAAACTAGCGTATCTGCTCGGAGAACACAAGACCTGCTGTGTGTTTGCTGCTCAATATGTGTCTCTCTGTCACCACAGAAGAGAAGACACTCCACCTGAGAGAGAGAGAGAGAGAGAGAGAGAGAGAGAGACCTGCTGTGTGTTTGTTTCTCAATATGTGTCTCTCTGTCACCACAGAAGAGAAGACACCCCGTCTGCCCTGAGCTGATGTTTCCAGCACATGTAGATTATATTATGACATATTACCCCTTTATATTACTTAAATGTATATTTTGCCTGTATAAATCTTATACTGTACCTTATTTAATTTTATTTCGATCACATACTTACAATAGTCATTCATTTTGCACTACATATTTAATACGGTTTAAATATTTGTTTTATTACTATTATTGTTTTTATTTTTATTTCTGTTAATTCAAATGTGCACTACTTGTGAGCAGCCCAGCTGCAATTGCTTTGGCAATACAAATGTATAGTTTTTGTCATGCCAATAAAGCACACTTAAATTGAAAAATTGAGAGAGAGAGAGAGAGAGAGAGAGAGAGAGAGAGAGAGACTTTTAAACATATCTTTAATCACCAGAAAAAAATTATCAGTCATTTTTGGTTGGTGTTTTTTTGCATGGTATCATGGTATTAAAAAATTTGAGCAGGGTTTTTTTGCTTTACAAAGTCAAATTTAATACATCAAAAACATTCAAGTAGATTTCATCAATGATTTATATATTAGTTTAACAACTTATATTCATCAGTAATATAATTCATAACAATTCATAAATTCCTGTTTGACTTAATTTTTCTGGATTCTGTATTTTTATGACTTAATACAAATATACTATCAAAAATGGTGGTAATGAAATTAATGTATAAAGCTTTAACAATTTAATTAATGCCTTAAAATGTAATCAAATGAAAATAAGTTTTATCATTTTATGCTTTCATAAAGGACTGCACAATAGAGATTTAGTAAATTAAAATGAGGGGGAAATCATATTCATTAAATTTTTCTATTTGTTATTATTATTTTAGAAGTGGTCTACATTATAATACAATCGTAATTTCTGTCAATTTCTTCAAGTTAAAAAGCGGACTTTTATTTTGACGGGTAGAAGTGAAGGGCAGTAATACGTATTTTAATCGTCTAAACTTCCGCAAATCAGAGAAGAAGGAGAAGACGGGTAACGTAAAGTGAAGTTAGTGAAGATCTTTGCGTGTATTTGACAATGGTTGTCTCAAATAAAAGGAAGAAAGGATTATTAATTGTTCTCTCAATGTCAGTGAGGCTCTCAGCAGACGCTGTTAAACACTGAGCGGCGTCAGCGAGCATATTTGAGTAAGTAACGTTACATGACAACCGCTCACTCAGAGAGACACGCAAAACAAACAGATTATATTTTTATATAGCAGTGTTTTTTTTTGCTTTATTAATCACAGACACTAGACCATGTAGTGATTTGACAGCTCTGTTTTTGATTTATATATCAAATAAATAAATATTCAATGACAATATTGCCTTTTGAAGTTTAATCAGCCCTTTCACGATTTATACAGAAAGACCTCTTGAAATTGTAAATGAAGACATTTCTTAAACCATTTAACGTATTTACAACTTTTTACAGCCTTCAATTTGATACAACTAAAATAAGGAGTTTATAAGGACCTGCGGGAGCCCTGTATTTAAGGTAGCCCATAGGGTGATATTGGTAGCCCGACTGGTATTAAACCAATATTCCCGGGACGACGTGCTAGTGATTTTGCTAGAATTGCTGGAATTGCGAATTAGGGTTAGGGTAACTATACGCTATACCCTGCTGTAACTATAGTTTAATAATATTGTTTTAAACATGAGTATTAGTACTAACAACATATTTTTACTGTATTTGTGTAAGTATTTTTTATTTTATTTTAGGTCATGGTATAGTAACAAAAGTACATTACCACATTTTTATTTATAATGTAGTAGTCAATTTGTAACATAATATTAACTAAGATTCATAAATGCTATAAAAACTATTGTTCATTTTAACTTATATAATGTTATAAGCTAAAACCTTATTGAAAACAGTTTGCTACACAAGTTTCATATATTGTTCTGTGTGTGTGTGTGTGTGTGTGTGTGTGTGTATGTATGTGTGTGCGCGTGTGTGTGAGAGAGAGAGGGTAGAGAGAGACTAACATTAATAAATGTTGTATAATTATTGTTCATGATAATTAATATAGTTAATGCTAATAACTGAAACCTTATTAAAAGGATTACCAAACTTTTCTATTTTGTTTTGTGTGTGTGTGTGTGTCTTGATGGCTCGGATTAACCCTTCCATTAATGTATCCCTTAAATCCAAACTGCTAGAGGGTCACTGTAATGCATGTGCCTGCTAGGGTTGTGTCGGTGAGGAAATTTTCCCACCGGTTAATCGACCTGATGTCACACTGGTTATAATGGTATCACCGTGGTGGGGGGTCGTTTGAGTTTTCCCTCTTTTCCCCTTTTCTTAGGTTTTAAATAGCCTGTAAGCACCGGTCGCGTTTTACTTTGACTTTGTTATCAGCGGCAATTCTGCGTCAAGCAGTGTTTAAATAAAATAAAAATCAGCAAATACTGTGGAACCAAATAAATGAGAAACAAATGTTTTTTTTTTAAACATCACATCAGTGATGCCTAATAGATCGATCGTGAAGACAATGCTGGAAGATGCGCTTTAGGTCAGTGTTTCTCAACCAGGGGGGTGAAAGATAAAACTACAATATAATATATTCACTAATATTATGACTCGCCTGTTAAGTCATGTAAAAAATATAGGTTATAAATAAATAACAGTACCACCTCTCTACATATTCTGTGTTTCGGAGCAGCAAAACGTCTCTCATCACGCTGTGTGAATACAGACTGAATAGCGGCTCAAAAAATGAGTTGGTAAAAATTTACAATAAATTATCTTAGGTTGACAGTAGCTAATGCATTAACTAACAATGAACAATATATTTTTACAGCATTTTTTTTTTTATGTTAGTAAAAATAGTCAGGCATTATTAGATGCTTTATAAGTATTGATCATGTTAATTAATATAGTTAATGTTAATAACTGAAACCTTTTCGAAAGTGTTACTAAAGTTTTATATGTTGTTCTGTGTGTGTATGTATTGCGCAGACTTAATGGTTTGGATTTACCCTTTAATTGCTGTATCCCTTAAAACCAGACTGCCAGAGGGTTACTGTAAATGCATGTGTGAGAGAGAGAGAGAGAGAGAGAGAGAGAGAGAGAGAGAGAGAGAGAGAGATAGCTTCTGTTTAAACTGTGTTTCACAGAGTTGGTGGTTTGGATTAACCCTTTACTTGCCGTGTCCCTTAAAACCAGACTGCTAGAGGGTTACTGTAAATGCATGTGCCCGCTGGGCACCGCTTTCCTGATGCCACCGGGGTGGCGTTTGCATCGGCTTGGGCCCGCCATCGCTGCTTGCGGCTATATTTATTATTATTCTTCTTCCTTTCCAAACTTAATCGCATTTTAGAGGGCCTAAACATGCTCGAAAAGTCAGGAAACTTTGCACACGCGTCAGAACTGGTGAAAATTTACGTCTGATATGGGTTTCAGAAGTAGGTGTGGCAAAATGGCTCGACAGCGCCACCTATAAATATTCAGCGGAGTGCGCATCGAGCTACGTTTCACGTACATGTACGAAAATCGGTACACTAATGTAACTTAACAATACCTACAAAAAAGTCTCCAGGTACGAAATCAGAAACCCAACAGGAAGTCGGCTATTTTGAATTTTCTCGTCATATTTTGTGTCATTTTTGCCATTTTCAGGTGTCATACTTTAACGAACTCCTCCCAGAGATTTATTCAGATGAACACCAAAATTGGTCATTGTAATCTAAAGCCCTTTGTGACGTTAAATTGCGAAGATCTAGAGTTTTCATCGGAGGGCGTGTCTGTGGCGTCCTGTCAAATTTTGATGTTTCGCCATTAAACAGGAAGTTGTTATATCTCAGGCATGCTATGTCCGATCTACACCAAACTTCACACGTTTGATAAGAATCCTGACCTGAAGAGATCTAAGTGACCATGTTCAGTTATAGTCATAGCGCCACCTGCTGGCAACAGGAAGTGACATGTTTTACTCTGTAACTAACTCCTCCTACAGATTTAATGATATAAACATAATATTTAGGTCAGTCTAAACTAAAGGCCTTTGTGATGTTAAATTGCGAAGATCTAGAGTTTTCGTTAAAGGGCGTGTCCATGGCGGCATCACAAATTTCGATGTCTCGCCATGGGAATAAAAGTTGTTGTAACTCAGCCATACAATGTCCGATCTGCCCCAGACTTCACACGTTCGATAAGAATCCAGGCCTGAACACATCTAAATACGAATATTTCATTATAATTAGAGCGCCACCTGCTGGCAACAGGAAATGACTTCTTTTACACTATCTTAAACATGCAATGTCCAATCTGCACCAAACTTCACATATTTGGTAAGAGTCCTGACCTGAAAACACCTAAAGGCTGTTGAAAACTGTGTTCTTCTAAAGTGTAGAAAACTCAGAAGAGAAGACCAGGAGACTTCGGATTCGATCGTAGGATTCTTTATTGAAAAACCCCAGTGTGATGGTAGGCTGCAGTCATCGAAATCTCCTTCTGAAGTAATTTACAGGTTGTCTTATAGGTATTTTTGGAGGAGGGACTTTTTTGAGGTGGAGACAAACATCAAACAAAGCAAGCCTCTGAGGGCAATAAACCTAACGAATCCACGTCTGGCAAGGGTTCTTTGAATCAACATCTGTTACCAGACTTCCCGTGTTCTAATCTCATCAACATAATCAAATGCATAGACACTAATTCAATCAACCTAAAACGAATCCACGTCTGCCAGGGGTTCACACAAATCAACGTCTGGCAGTCATCATGACTTGATTGAGACAAAGCACAGTTATACATTGAGTTAAAAAGTGGATAATAATAATCTAAATTAAACATGTAAATACAATTTGTAATCCTTCAATTCCCCCTTTGAGAGTTCTAATAACTCTCACAAAATACAAATTTAGACACTTAAAAGTTAATTCTTGTAACTTGTAATCGTTAAAAGTTAATTCTTGTAACTTGTAATCTGTTACAGGCACATAGTACATGTTCTGTGTTGCTTATATGTAATTGCATGCTGACACAGAAACAAAACATGCAATTAGGGTCCGTGAAGATTTTACGGGTAATAGTCTCTGCGTTGTGTATTTTTATTCTTTTTCTTCTTCTTTCTTTTCTCTTTCTTGTGTGATAGTTGGCTCGGTAATGGGTCTAGTTGTTTTCTAGAGGTTGTGGTTTCATCCGCAGGTGAGAAGGGTGGTGCATATGGATCTCAGGACAGCCATCAAGTGGTATCTGCACAGAGGAAGAAAGAAACACAAACAAGAGAGAACATCGGCACAGAGCAGTATTTGTAGAGTCTGCAAACATTAGGGTTGTATCCTCTGTTCAAAAATATAGTCTGCTATGGTTGTTCCTTCTTTCCCTATTTCTCAATTCCTACGACACCTAAAGAACAGTGAGGAAAGGATGGACTAATGGAGGGGAAAGGCCTATGAGGAAATCTTCACCTCAGGGTTGGCCCCCGAAGCCTGTTGCTTTCGGTTCTTCCCTGGGCTCCTCACTGGTTCTTGTGTCTGCCCTATCCTATCCCTGCAGGGGAGGAACAACCTTACAATGTGACACATGAGTCCAAGTTTTCCTTCCCTGACACAATACTGCAGCTGCTGTAATCAACATCACTTGATGTGGTCCGTACCACTTAGGCTCTAATGGCTTGTTTTTGAATGCCTTTATCATGACCCATTGACCTGGGACGATTGTGTGTCCACCTTCTGGTGGAGTCTGCCAACACGACTCAACTCTCTCTTTGGCACTCTGCACTGCCTTGGTGAGGTTTTCACAGTAAGCGATCAGGGCATCTGAAGCAATGTGCACATCAGCATTTCTAAGATCAATCACACCTGGCATCTGCATTGGGCGTCCAGTAATAATCTCATGAGGGCTCAGTCCTACTGATCTGTTAGGTGATGCTCTCATACTACACAGTACTGCGGGCAGTGCTTCAACCCATGGTACTCCTTCCTGATGCATTTTGCTTAGCCTGGTTTTGATTGTTCTGTTTGATCGTTCAACCTGTCCTGATGCTTGTGGCCTATAGGGACAGTGAAGGTTCCACTTAATCTTCAACATTCTAGACACTTCCTTGACTACCTGTCCTGTGAAGTGGGTACCTTGATCTGAGTCAATGCAATCTGGTAATCCCCATCTGGGAATGAAATCAGTGACAAGACATTTAGCAGTATGTGCAGCTGTAGCGCGCCCTGTTGGATAAGCTTCTACCCATCTTGAGAACTTGTCTATTACTACCAAAACGTCAGTTTTTCCTTTACAAGGGGGCAACGATATGTAATCAACTTGCAGGTGACGAAATGGCCCTGGTGGAGCTGGGGTATGTGCTGCTGGTGTAATGGCTGCTGGTACATCATTATTTTTCTGACATGTAACACATCTCTTGACTGTTTCAGTGGCTGCGTTTCTGAATTTTGGATTCCACCATTGATTTGAGAACCTGTGATTCATCGTTGCTGGACCACTATGACCCAAACTGTGTATTTGTTGAGCCAAATATGGCAACAGTGATTCGGGAGCAACATACTTTCCCCCTTTGGTCCAGCAGCCGGATGAATCCACAGTGGCTCCTTTGTCTAACCATGTCCATGCTTCATAAGAGGAACGTTTTTTACAGATCAACGATTGATTCAGGAGGTAGAATTATCTTCTGTGCTGTACTACCTGAACACACTTGTACAGTTGCATAGAAACAAGCCTGTTTAGCCGCTACATCAGCAAGAGCATTACCTTTAGCTTCCGTAGTATTAGTTGTGAGATGTGCTTTCACTTTGATCACTGCTAATTTCTTTGGGAGTTTCATGGCAAACATTAAATCTTTCACTAATCCAGCATGCTTAATGGGGGATCCAGCAGAAGTTAGAAATTTTCTGGTTTGCCAAATGACACCAAAATCATGAATTACCCCAAAAGCATACCTGGAATCTGTGTAGATATTTGCAACCGATCCCTGAAGCTAGCGTGCATGCTCTAGTTAAGGCTACTAGTTCTGCAGCTTGAGCTGAAAAATGATCTGGAAGGACCTGAAGCAACTACTTCAGTGGTGGAAGTTACTGCATATCCTGCTCGTCTGTTACCTTCAATAACTTGAGCTGAACCATCAACAAACAACTCCAATTCTGCGTTCTCTATGGGAGTTTCTGCTATTTCACTTGTCGCTGCATATGTAAGCGTAACACAATCATGAGTCATTTCGCCTTCATCCTCTAACACAAATTCAGTCATTGCAGACATCATACATGAGGATGGGTTCGTGACTGGTGCACGCTGTATAACAATATTCGGGGCTGTGAGAGTTGCTAACCAATTTCCCCAACGGGAGGAGGTGACAGAAGTGACTTTTGCTTGATTCATTAGTGCGGACACTGCGTGAGGGCATTTTACGTTTACAGTCTGACCTAACACCATTCCTGATGAAGCCTGAAGCGCTAGATGAACTGCCTGTACTGCTCTGAGGCATGGACCCATACCTTGAGCGACTATGTCAAGTTTACCGGAATAGTAATGAATTGGGCGTAAGCTGCCCCCATGATCTTGCATTAGACATGCAGTCATAAAGCCTAAGTGTTCATGGACATAAAGCACAAAGGGTCTATCAGATTGGGCAATTCCTAATGCTGGTGCTTGACATAGTGCTCTCTTCAAATCATTAAAAGCTTTGAGATGAAGTTCTTCCATACAAACAGTATCTGAATCTTTACCATGGCCTTTCAACAAATCATAGAGAGGCTGAGCAATCGAGGCATAGTCTTCAATCCAAGGTCTACAATAACCTGTTGTTCCTAAAAATGAGCGGAGTGTTTTTAATGGTATTAGGCGGAGGTATGGCTTTGACTGAAGCCGCTCGATCCTGTGTAATGGATCTATTTCCTGTACCAATTGTTTGACCCAGAAATGTGACTTGCTTTGTAGCGATTTGAGCTTTGTGAAAGCTGCATTTGTGTCCTTTTTTATGCAAATAGTCCAACAATGACGCCAATTCAGTTTGATGTACCTCATGATCTGTTGAGGCAATCAAAATATCATCGACATATTGGATCATAGTGGACTGTTTTACCGGACATTCTGGGTCACACAAATCACGTCTGACAGCCTGATGATGGTTGGGGAGTTTTGAAATCCCTGTGGCAATCGTGTCCACTGGTATTGTTCATAGTCAACTGTAAAAAGCTAACCATGGCTGGCTGTCAGAGTGCAACGGTACAGAAAAGAATCCATTAGACATATCAATTACTGAAAAAATCTTACAATCTAATGGTAAGCCATTACAAATTGTAGATGGATCTGCCACTAGGGGGGTGATTTTTTCAATATGTTTATTGGCTACTCTGTAGTCTATTGTAAGTCTCCATGTCCCATTAGATTTCTTGATGGGCCATATGGGTGAATTACATGGACTGTTGGTTTTAACTAGCACTCCTTGCGTCAGCAAATTTTCTACAATAAGTTTGATTCCCTGTATAGCTTCCTTATTAATTGGATATTGTTTGGTGACCGGAGGTGGATTCCTGTCAATTTAACTGGTTCTACACCTGTCAACAACCCACAATCATCCTTGTCTTTAGCCCAAATTGGATGATTCTGTAAGAAAGCATACTCGGGAGGGGTTGCATTATTGGTAGAAATCTGTGCTGAGGAAATTTTTATGCTAGTAGATTCTGAGGATATGTCTAAAGTTAGATTTATTTGTCTCAGAAGATCCATGCCTAAAATTGCACCTGTATTTAATGGAGCGCATAGCAATTTTGTAGTCAGAGTTTTTGGGCCAAATTGTACCTCTATGGGCGGAGTTTCATATAAAACAGAATCTTCACCTATTACACCATTAAACAAAGTTTGGTTTTCTTGTATGGGATGTTTAAACCTTGTGCCAATTTTGTAGGAATTACTGTAATTTCTGCACCTGTATCAAGCAAAAAATCAATCTCTTTCTCTTTTATGCTACCTTTCACAAAAATTCTTTGGTCATTGTGTTGGATTACAGGGGAAAGGTAGCTACTCACAGCCCCAATAATTAGTTTTTTTCCTGGTCTTGTTGTGCTCTTAGAAGAGCCTGAACTATCTGTACCACAGTTTCAGTGGTCACTGGCGGAACTACTTCAGGGTTGTGTGCAGGCTGAGAAGGAGCAGAATTATGCATAGCATTTCTTTTACTATCTTGCAACTTCTTCCTACACTCTTTCTCCCAATGTCCAAATTTTTTCACAGTATTTGCATTTGCTTTCTCTTTTAGACCATCTATTGTCTTGTTTCGTTGTGTTTAAACTAGCTGCTGCTACTCTTACTTTTGCCTTGACATCAGCATCTCTTTCCCATGTAGCTAACCTGTCTTGGTTACTTCTGAGAGTTCTGTTAGACCAAGTTAGATCTAAGAATGGTAAAGCTTTTCTGTATTCGGCTACAAGGCCATCTGACCAGATACGAACCAAGGGTCCCTTGTCTCTAGCACACTTCAGAGTCATCACAATTCCACTGTAGATTACAGCTGACTGACAAAATCTCTCAGTATATTCACTCACAGTTTCTTCTTTCCTTTGCACACAGGTAGTA
>JAPDDL010000817.1:0-64046 GCA_027422435.1 Schizopygopsis pylzovi | reverse complement strand
TTCAGTCGTGGTATTGAATTAAATTCCTGCGGGCCCGAGACTCAAAGCCGCGAACTTTAAGTTATAAGCCCAACTCTCTAACCATTAGGCCACGACAGCCCCTAAATTGCTTCAGGATCAATCCTCGTCACAGGCTCGTCCGGGATTTGAACCCGGGACCTCTCACACCCAAAGCGAGACTCATACTCCTAGACCAACGAGCCTGACTAAAATTGCTCTTCCAAGAAAAAGATAAAAGTGGGTTTTGTTGCCAGAATAACTAATTGCATGCAATGATCTGTGTTTAAATGTTAAGTGAGTTTTGATGGATAACATTAAACGTGAAGCAGATAAAGTATAGGAAGCATGCAAAGTCCTATGGATACCGCTCTGTTTATTTAAAAAAATAAAATAAAAAATAAGGTTACAGAGGTCTGCACGGGTAGGCAAGAATACGTTCAATGTCCTGCGGCTACCGCTCTGTTTATAAAAAAATAAAATAAAAAAAATAAGGCTACTGAGGTCTGCACGGGTAGGCAAAAATTCCTGCAGGGTGTTTTTTACTGTGTTGAGGAAGTCTATCAGTGAAAAACCAGGAGAACTGACAGGTCACTCAGGAAGAGTGTAGTGTAGTCTGTTTTAGTGTCTGTGTCAGTGTCTGTGTGAATGACTGAGGTTGTATGAGAAAATTAATTCCGTATCAGGTGGGCAAGAGCTGCGCACCCCTCCTGCACCGTCCCTTTGGTGGGGCCTGGCAGAGGCGGACGCAGTTCGTGCCATAACTGAGAGGGATGAATGAGTGAATGAGCCTTATAAATAAAAGGACAAAGAATGAAAGAATGAGCCCTGTGTGAATAGGGACTAGATGGAGTGAATGTGTATCAATAAAGATTCAATCTAGATCTTTTATATGCATTTACATATTTTAGAGGTCTATGTGATAAGGGAAGGAAAACATTTCTGAGATCAAAGTATATTAAAAATACTTTTAAGAACAGACAAAATAATAAAAAAATTATTTTATTAGTTTTGGATATTGAGTGATTATTAAATATATTTTAAATAAAAGTTACAATAAAAGAGTTATAATAAAATATAGATTATTAAAGCATACAGAAAGTGTACATGAGTAGTAAGTATACTACACCACCTGTCAAAATGATTGATGACAGGTGGGCGGGACTTCCGGTGTAGGGGCGGGACTTCCGGTGCAGGCGGGACTTCCGGTGCAGGCGGGACTTCCTGTATAGGTGGGACTTCCGGTGTAGGCGGGACTTCCTGTATAGGCGGGACTTCCTGTATAAGGCGGGACTTCCGGTATAATCAATCATGTTATAATGACAGTAGGTTTTGATGTTTTTGACAGGTGGTTTTGATGTTTTTGACAGGAGGTTTTGATGATTTTGACAGGTGGTTTTGATGGTTTTGACAGCAGGTTTTGATGGTTTTGATGTTTTGACAGTAGGTTTTGATGATTTTGACAGGTGGTTTTTGTTTTTGAAGGATGTATAATAAATGACAGCAGGTTTTGATGTTTTTGATGATTTTGACAGGTGGTTTTGATGGTTTTGATGATTTGGACAGGTGGTTTTGATGTTTTGACAGCAGGTTTTGATGTTTTTGATGATATAGACAGAAGGTTTTTGTTTTTGAAGGCTGTATTTTAAATCATGTTATCATGACAGTAGGTTTTGTCCTTTGAAGACGCTGTTATCAGGAAATTCCCCTCCCACCCATAGCAGCGTATCTGGGTCTGTGCTGTGAAAAACTGTGAAGTGCATCTCCCACAAACATCTGTTTTTTAAAACAAAAGTTGATTGTTTATAGAATAGTTTACTAAAAAAAAAAAATCCACTGAACATTATTTCAGTTTTAAAAGTTTAACAACACGTTACTTTATTTACAAGTTGTTTTGTCAATCTTACAAACGTTATAACGTTTAAAATGTACGATCTGATATAAACTATAAATGTTTTGAAACGCTTAAGACTTCTAGGGTTATATATATAAGGTGTTAGAGTGCGTGCGTGGAGACATTGAAATGCGAAACCGTGTTAAACGGGGGAACAAAGTTTTTTTATTAAAGTTATTTTTTCATACACAACAATGTCACGGAAAAACTTCAAAACAAGAAAGTCAGAGTATATCATTTATAAAAGAGTACAAAAATAGACGACGTAAACCAAATAAGAGTCAAACCGCATAAGTTAATAGAAAACAATAAAGACAAAGAAAACTAGGATTCGAATGTGGATAAGCTAAAAAAGGTTAATATTAAACAAGTTTTAATATAAAGAAAATGCGACGTATATACACGTAAAATTAAGCAATGTTTTTATTTTCCAGAAAGCGCTGTTTAAAATGATGTAAAATACGGTGCAAGAAAACAAATAAAAATGAAGACAGGTTATTTAAACAACTAAGACAATATTAACATTAAATAATATAGAGTAACCTTACTTACTGTGGTATAAAATAAAAATCAAGCCGTTAAAAAAGATACGTTTGTCAGAAGTTTGTAATATTACAATTTAAAAAGACAGAAGTTGTCACAAGAAAAGGTGGGAAACAAGGAAAAATAACAAACGTGCATCCAGCCGTTGTCCAAAAAGAAGGTAATCTCAGAGACAAAAGATAAGTCTATCATAACTTAGCTGAAGGTAAAAGTTAAACAAAAGAAAAAGTCCCGTGCGTGTCCGTTTCAAACACAGAATGGCGAGACATCCGGTTCCAGGCAGACCACGCCTACGCTCCATCCCCTAGATCCGGACGAGGAGGGACCAAAACTGAGATTTAAAAGGATTTAATCCATGACTGTTTTTAAAACATTAAAGTTAATTTTAATAAGTCTTTTACATGTCTTAATTAAACCAGTCAACATCATTCACCTAAATCTTTTCACTTTAAAAAATAGTAGACCTATGGTTTTACTTTTAAACAAACAAGTCCTAGCCTCTGGGGAAAGCTTGTTTAACAACACATTTTCCTTTATTTACTCTTTGCTTTTTGTCAATCTTACGATACGTTATAACAGCTAAAACGCAGGTATGCACATACAAATATTTAACAGGAATGAAACCAAATCAATAACTCTCTGATTTTCTTGTCATAAGACTTGTTATCATTTGAAATACGCGTGCAGCATGTAAACGTTTTTTTTTTTTACATCACACGAGATGCAGATATTTCATCTCAAGCAATGCAACGAAGTTGAAGACGGTCGTGTCAATATCACATTTCACGCAGCACGAGATGCCGGTGAAGTTTTTAGTCAGACGATAAAAGCAACACCGTTGGATCAATTTATGACACAGTTTTGGAGGGAGCGCAGAGGTGTAAACGCACACACATACGCACACGAGCGCTTAGACTTTTATGATGTCTCATACAAAACTTTTTACAAATAAATAACTTTCTTAGAATCACGCTGAATATATCTACAAGATGACGAAAAGTATGATTAAACAATGATATAACTATTGTTTAACAAATATCATTCTAACAAAATGTAAAACCTAAAACCATGAATCTCTAACCTAACTAATCTTTACAACAGACTTTCTTTCTCGCTTAATAAACTGCGTTATTAACCGTAAGGGGAGTTAAATGCAGCATGCTTTATTGCATTAAAATAAAAACAACAACCGATCTATATAGGTTTATTCGACTGAGCTTTGATAAAATAACTGATGTAAGAAACATGCAAATATTCGACAAGGTTTATCAAACTGGTGTGTCAGGTGATTTGCATTGTTGTACATATCTCGCCTATACAGTTTTGTTAAGATGTTTAACATCTGTAAAAAATAGTCTAAAAAGTCATCTTTTTAGCTTCCACATAGGAATTATGTCCACACTCAACGGTTTTGTGTAACAGAGTCCAGAGACAAATGAAAATAAAATGTGTGAAAGACTGATGACAGGAAGAGCTACAGACTAAAAGCTTCAGATTTTATTAAAACAATCGAGCGTGTGCATTTTTCTCTTGAATAGGTATGTATGCAGTAACCAGTGTGTACACGAATATTTATAATACATAACCGCATAATTCAGTGATTCTATCAAATGAATCATTCATTTTAAAGTCAGATTTGATTTCTCGTCAAAAGACAATAAAACTTTTTAAAAACATTAAAACTTTCTTACGACTTTTTAATTATGTCGAACAAAATGAATATAGGGTTATGTTTTTAGTTCGGGATGTTTGCACGTTAATCACATCATTAACCTAAAACATTTTTCATTCAAACTCTCTCTTGAGCGCACACAGCACACAACTGCCAACAACATCCATAACTTGGTTTTAGCATTCTGTAGCTGAAACTCGATAACGCGTTCAATTTATGCATCATCGCAGCTATATATCCTGGAAGAGCTCCTTGAGCTGTTTAACTGTAGAAAATGTCAACAATGACGCGTAAAACTAGATCGACAGACCGAGTGTATGCGCCTAAAACAGGCCTGGAACCATTTCGAACCATTCTAACACTAAGTGTGTCCGCGGCTGAAAATGTGTTATAGTACAGCAGTAAAACACTGGACGTGCGAACGACCAAATAACTACAAGTCCTACTTAAAATCTACAATGAAACTAGAAAATATACGTGTGACCTAACAGTGTTTAAAATACTGGACACGTGCAGTTAGACGAAGACACGCAGAGTTGGTTAACACAACGAAATATGTCGTGAAGCATACGTATAACACGACAAGCGTTCTGCAGGACTGAATGACTGACTTTTTTTCTTAAGATTTGATTTCAAGAACACACGCACACACACACAAACCAAATCGTTACGCTATTTCACGAAATGACGGGGTGGTCAATTTCGACATACACGTCAAGCCTGTTTACCATAAGCATGTTCTTCTTATACATTTTTAACAATTATTTTAACAAATATTTTCGTTTCCACAAAGATACAAACGTTGTCGTACAAATGTTGCAGGCCTTTCAGGTCAGCGAACTACAATACCCAGCATATACATCGGACTACAAACATGGTTGCCACGAATCCATACATATACAAAACGGTCTATACGCGACAGATCTCTAAATCGTCAGACTTTTGGTTATACGTACGTTCGGATACCCTATATAGAAAGACTCGTATTACCAACGCTTTTTTACAAAGTATACGCTTCTTTTGCCTGGCGATGTTACAAACCCCATTTTTGCGAGATCTACACGTCTGTAGAAATAATTAACAGGTCTTATAAAATCATTGATTTGACTTAACTTTAAAACACAATCCGCACGAACGATACATCAGACGCTCTTAAAATCGATAGTGCACAAAACGTGTGTAAAAGGGCGGATGATCGCAGGAAAACAATTTAAGGGTGCTACACACAGGTGAGTGGGCCTGCACAAGCCACCTGTAGTAACACACTCTCCTCTAGTCGCACTAGACACTTTCACACACTACTGTGTGTACATATTCCCACAAAAGACTGATTGTAATATATGACTGATATATGTATGTTTACAGGCCCGTACACCGCAAATCACCCTACACCGTTTCCCAGCCAGCTGCTTAAATGTCTCTCTTTTTGCACATGTACACTATTTGAGTCATCTACACAGTTGTGGAGTTTGTATTTTTAGTTTATTTATAGGTAACCATTTGTATATATATATATACACACAGCATCTGTATAGTCAAAGCTGACAGTAGGTTTATACTGTTTTACTTTGTGTTGTATATCTGTATTCATGTAGCACCGTGGTCCAGCGTGGCACGACATTTCGTCCCGCTGTATGGCCACAGATGTAGCGGGATGACAATAAAGATAGGGCGTATGTCAGTGTATGTCAAGATAGTGACATACACTTGACTTGGCGACACATTAACGTGATATTTCGGGGTCGTGTCTTACACAATTGTGTGTTACTTAACGTTTTTATGCCGTTTTCATATAAAATATAACAGTCTGTTACCAATTTAGATGTGTTTATTATGAAATCACACAAAGAACCACTGAAGAGCGTACTGTTTGCTAACACGGAATTAATTAAAATAATACTCTGTGCTCATTTAACCGGTATATTTACAGTATGTTGAACGTAATACAGTTAAACAGGAGCATTGAAACATTAAAAACCTATTAAACAGTTGTTTCAATACAAACATAATTTATCAAATACTATTAAACTATTGAATTTTGGACACCTTAAAACACTTTATTCAATCAAAAACCTGTCCCAAAAGACAGACGGACAAATCTTCAACGATTACTGAGACGGACGGAGTTTATGCAAAAGACAAAATAATTATTCTTCGTCACAATAACATAAGCGTTCCAATAATTTGATAACCTTACTGTAGATTTTCTCAATATTCTTTATTCTAGTTATTGTTTTCCTCTTATTCATAAACCCACAAGAGTTAAATAAAATTCAACAGCTTACAAATTCTCTAAGTGAATACATAAAATCTGATGTTTTATATTCAGACTTGTCTGATAATTTTCTGATATACTTATCGTTATTCTATAATTAGGGCTAACAGGATGGAACTCTCAAAAGAAATACGGCAAAATAACTGTTTTTATCTATCAATTAAATGACGGATCCTCTACATGACACCGGTTAAGACTAAACAAATGACTTTTATTTTGGGACGTCTTTCCGGTCTGCCTACGATACATGCCTAACCCGCTAGCAATGTCGTAAATGAGTTTGTCAGTCCGGTCGTCTTTGGTTTTAGCATTTGGGCCCGCCCTCAACCTGTGTGACGTTGCCAGGAAGTCATAAACAATGGTCACGCCTAAGATAAGTTTTTTTTTGTTTGTTATCAATTTCAAACGATCTTGTATCTCATATCCCGACAATGTAATAATGTAACGTAAATGTCTCGAACGAAGACGCGATTTAAAGCAATATTTTATTAAATCAACCAATTGACATAATTATTAACTTATAAGAACAAAAAGGCCCGTTAACGAGACGCCAAAATCTAGGAGACCTAGTTTTTTAAAAGCCTATAACGCCAAGGCCTAACAATTACAATTAGGTGTGAAAATAAGATAAGGATAGCAAAAACGGCGGTACACAAATTCAAACAGAAAGAGCTAACAAAGTCACGGAAACATGTAAAACGGTTCTGCTTACAAAGCATGAGTTTACGTATTTTATTTGTATTGTTTATAGTATCTCACAACGGTGTGACGAGGCGTAGAACGGTAGCGCCCGTTAAAGATGCAACTAAGTTAAACATATAAGTAGTTTAAAAATATAAACTAGAACGCGGCTCTGATGTGACATCGCAGTAATAAACAGCTGCGTTTGCTAACAAACTATCGGAATTCACGACGTGTTAAAACGTGTCGCTATACCGCAGCTGAGGACAAAAACTACCTGCCGCTTGTTTTCATGAAAAGAAGAACAAAATATTAAGACGTCTGTTTTCTGGGGTCAGGCCTAAAAGACATTCGGTGCCAGAGCATTTGTGTGGACGGAATAAAAATACATGAATCCGTCCCACCATTTCCCGTAAAAAATGACGTAACAACCTCAAGTCATTTACCTAACCGTTGTTTAGAGACATACGCAAAAGAAAATGCGTATCCATGTACGCGTTGTTGTTGTTGTGAAAATGGTTCTCTTTAAGTGTAATAGTTCTAAAAGTCTGAAGCGTAGGCCTACTAGTTGTAAAGGCAACCGAAAAAAAACACAAACACCCGCTTTTCACGTGTGGTTTGTCTTCTGAACGCATGTATCGTAGGCAGACCGGAAAGACGTCCCAAAATAAAAGTCATTTGTTTAGTCTTAACCGGTGTCATGTAGAGGATCCGTCATTTAATTGATAGATAAAAACAGTTATTTTGCCGTATTTCTTTTGAGAGTTCCATCCTGTTAGCCCTAATTATAGAATAACGATAAGTATATCAGAAAATTATCAGACAAGTCTGAATATAAAACATCAGATTTTATGTATTCACTTAGAGAATTTGTAAGCTGTTGAATTTTATTTAACTCTTGTGGGTTTATGAATAAGAGGAAAACAATAACTAGAATAAAGAATATTGAGAAAATCTACAGTAAGGTTATCAAATTATTGGAACGCTTATGTTATTGTGACGAAGAATAATTATTTTGTCTTTTGCATAAACTCCGTCCGTCTCAGTAATCGTTGAAGATTTGTCCGTCTGTCTTTTGGGACAGGTTTTTGATTGAATAAAGTGTTTTAAGGTGTCCAAAATTCAATAGTTTAATAGTATTTGATAAATTATGTTTGTATTGAAACAACTGTTTAATAGGTTTTTAATGTTTCAATGCTCCTGTTTAACTGTATTACGTTCAACATACTGTAAATATACCGGTTAAATGAGCACAGAGTATTATTTTAATTAATTCCGTGTTAGCAAACAGTACGCTCTTCAGTGGTTCTTTGTGTGATTTCATAATAAACACATCTAAATTGGTAACAGACTGTTATATTTTATATGAAAACGGCATAAAAACGTTAAGTAACACACAATTGTGTAAGACACGACCCCGAAATATCACGTTAATGTGTCGCCAAGTCAAGTGTATGTCACTATCTTGACATACACTGACATACGCCCTATCTTTATTGTCATCCCGCTACATCTGTGGCCATACAGCGGGACGAAATGTCGTGCCACGCTGGACCACGGTGCTACATGAATACAGATATACAACACAAAGTAAAACAGTATAAACCTACTGTCAGCTTTGACTATACAGATGCTGTGTGTATATATATATATACAAATGGTTACCTATAAATAAACTAAAAATACAAACTCCACAACTGTGTAGATGACTCAAATAGTGTACATGTGCAAAAAGAGAGACATTTAAGCAGCTGGCTGGGAAACGGTGTAGGGTGATTTGCGGTGTACGGGCCTGTAAACATACATATATCAGTCATATATTACAATCAGTCTTTTGTGGGAATATGTACACACAGTAGTGTGTGAAAGTGTCTAGTGCGACTAGAGGAGAGTGTGTTACTACAGGTGGCTTGTGCAGGCCCACTCACCTGTGTGTAGCACCCTTAAATTGTTTTCCTGCGATCATCCGCCCTTTTACACACGTTTTGTGCACTATCGATTTTAAGAGCGTCTGATGTATCGTTCGTGCGGATTGTGTTTTAAAGTTAAGTCAAATCAATGATTTTATAAGACCTGTTAATTATTTCTACAGACGTGTAGATCTCGCAAAAATGGGGTTTGTAACATCGCCAGGCAAAAGAAGCGTATACTTTGTAAAAAAGCGTTGGTAATACGAGTCTTTCTATATAGGGTATCCGAACGTACGTATAACCAAAAGTCTGACGATTTAGAGATCTGTCGCGTATAGACCGTTTTGTATATGTATGGATTCGTGGCAACCATGTTTGTAGTCCGATGTATATGCTGGGTATTGTAGTTCGCTGACCTGAAAGGCCTGCAACATTTGTACGACAACGTTTGTATCTTTGTGGAAACGAAAATATTTGTTAAAATAATTGTTAAAAATGTATAAGAAGAACATGCTTATGGTAAACAGGCTTGACGTGTATGTCGAAATTGACCACCCCGTCATTTCGTGAAATAGCGTAACGATTTGGTTTGTGTGTGTGTGCGTGTGTTCTTGAAATCAAATCTTAAGAAAAAAAGTCAGTCATTCAGTCCTGCAGAACGCTTGTCGTGTTATACGTATGCTTCACGACATATTTCGTTGTGTTAACCAACTCTGCGTGTCTTCGTCTAACTGCACGTGTCCAGTATTTTAAACACTGTTAGGTCACACGTATATTTTCTAGTTTCATTGTAGATTTTAAGTAGGACTTGTAGTTATTTGGTCGTTCGCACGTCCAGTGTTTTACTGCTGTACTATAACACATTTTCAGCCGCGGACACACTTAGTGTTAGAATGGTTCGAAATGGTTCCAGGCCTGTTTTAGGCGCATACACTCGGTCTGTCGATCTAGTTTTACGCGTCATTGTTGACATTTTCTACAGTTAAACAGCTCAAGGAGCTCTTCCAGGATATATAGCTGCGATGATGCATAAATTGAACGCGTTATCGAGTTTCAGCTACAGAATGCTAAAACCAAGTTATGGATGTTGTTGGCAGTTGTGTGCTGTGTGCGCTCAAGAGAGAGTTTGAATGAAAAATGTTTTAGGTTAATGATGTGATTAACGTGCAAACATCCCGAACTAAAAACATAACCCTATATTCATTTTGTTCGACATAATTAAAAAGTCGTAAGAAAGTTTTAATGTTTTTAAAAAGTTTTATTGTCTTTTGACGAGAAATCAAATCTGACTTTAAAATGAATGATTCATTTGATAGAATCACTGAATTATGCGGTTATGTATTATAAATATTCGTGTACACACTGGTTACTGCATACATACCTATTCAAGAGAAAAATGCACACGCTCGATTGTTTTAATAAAATCTGAAGCTTTTAGTCTGTAGCTCTTCCTGTCATCAGTCTTTCACACATTTTATTTTCATTTGTCTCTGGACTCTGTTACACAAAACCGTTGAGTGTGGACATAATTCCTATGTGGAAGCTAAAAAGATGACTTTTTAGACTATTTTTTACAGATGTTAAACATCTTAACAAAACTGTATAGGCGAGATATGTACAACAATGCAAATCACCTGACACACCAGTTTGATAAACCTTGTCGAATATTTGCATGTTTCTTACATCAGTTATTTTATCAAAGCTCAGTCGAATAAACCTATATAGATTGGTTGTTGTTTTTATTTTAATGCAATAAAGCATGCTGCATTTAACTCCCCTTACGGTTAATAACGCAGTTTATTAAGCGAGAAAGAAAGTCTGTTGTAAAGATTAGTTAGGTTAGAGATTCATGGTTTTAGGTTTTACATTTTGTTAGAATGATATTTGTTAAACAATAGTTATATCATTGTTTAATCATACTTTTCGTCATCTTGTAGATATATTCAGCGTGATTCTAAGAAAGTTATTTATTTGTAAAAAGTTTTGTATGAGACATCATAAAAGTCTAAGCGCTCGTGTGCGTATGTGTGTGCGTTTACACCTCTGCGCTTCCTCCAAAACTGTGTCATAAATTGATCCAACGGTGTTGCTTTTATCGTCTGACTAAAAACTTCACCGGCATCTCGTGCTGCGTGAAATGTGATATTGACACGACCGTCTTCAACTTCGTTGCATTGCTTGAGATGAAATATCTGCATCTCGTGTGATGTAAAAAAAAAAAACGTTTACATGCTGCACGCGTATTTCAAATGATAACAAGTCTTATGACAAGAAAATCAGAGAGTTATTGATTTGGTTTCATTCCTGTTAAATATTTGTATGTGCATACCTGCGTTTTAGCTGTTATAACGTATCGTAAGATTGACAAAAAGCAAAGAGTAAATAAAGGAAAATGTGTTGTTAAACAAGCTTTCCCCAGAGGCTAGGACTTGTTTGTTTAAAAGTAAAACCATAGGTCTACTATTTTTTAAAGTGAAAAGATTTAGGTGAATGATGTTGACTAGTTTAATTAAGACATGTAAAAGACTTATTAAAATTAACTTTAATGTTTTAAAAAACAGTCATGGATTAAATCCTTTTAAATCTCAGTTTTGGTCCCTCCTCGTCCGGATCTAGGGGATGGAGCGTAGGCGTGGTCTGCCTGGAACCGGATGTCTCGCCATTCTGTGTTTGAAACGGACACGCACGGGACTTTTTCTTTTGTTTAACTTTTACCTTCAGCTAAGTTATGATAGACTTATCTTTTGTCTCTGAGATTACCTTCTTTTTGGACAACGGCTGGATGCACGTTTGTTATTTTTCCTTGTTTCCCACCTTTTCTTGTGACAACTTCTGTCTTTTTAAATTGTAATATTACAAACTTCTGACAAACGTATCTTTTTTAACGGCTTGATTTTTATTTTATACCACAGTAAGTAAGGTTACTCTATATTATTTAATGTTAATATTGTCTTAGTTGTTTAAATAACCTGTCTTCATTTTTATTTGTTTTCTTGCACCGTATTTTACATCATTTTAAACAGCGCTTTCTGGAAAATAAAAACATTGCTTAATTTTACGTGTATATACGTCGCATTTTCTTTATATTAAAACTTGTTTAATATTAACCTTTTTTAGCTTATCCACATTCGAATCCTAGTTTTCTTTGTCTTTATTGTTTTCTATTAACTTATGCGGTTTGACTCTTATTTGGTTTACGTCGTCTATTTTTGTACTCTTTTATAAATGATATACTCTGACTTTCTTGTTTTGAAGTTTTTCCGTGACATTGTTGTGTATGAAAAAATAACTTTAATAAAAAAACTTTGTTCCCCCGTTTAACACGGTTTCGCATTTCAATGTCTCCACGCACGCACTCTAACACCTTATATATATAACCCTAGAAGTCTTAAGCGTGTCAAAACATTTATAGTTTATATCAGATCGTACATTTTAAACGTTATAACGTTTGTAAGATTGACAAAACAACTTGTAAATAAAGTAACGTGTTGTTAAACTTTTAAAACTGAAATAATGTTCAGTGGAATTTTTTTTTTAGTAAACTATTCTATAAACAATCAACTTTTGTTTTAAAAAACAGATGTTTGTGGGAGATGCACTTCACAGTTTTTCACAGCACAGACCCAGATACGCTGCTATGGGTGGGAGGGGAATTTCCTGATAACAGCGTCTTCAAAGGACAAAACCTACTGTCATGATAACATGATTTAAAATACAGCCTTCAAAAACAAAAACCTTCTGTCTATATCATCAAAAACATCAAAACCTGCTGTCAAAACATCAAAACCACCTGTCCAAATCATCAAAACCATCAAAACCACCTGTCAAAATCATCAAAAACATCAAAACCTGCTGTCATTTATTATACATCCTTCAAAAACAAAAACCACCTGTCAAAATCATCAAAACCTACTGTCAAAACATCAAAACCATCAAAACCTGCTGTCAAAACCATCAAAACCACCTGTCAAAATCATCAAAACCTCCTGTCAAAAACATCAAAACCACCTGTCAAAAACATCAAAACCTACTGTCATTATAACATGATTGATTATACCGGAAGTCCCGCCTTATACAGGAAGTCCCGCCTATACAGGAAGTCCCGCCTACACCGGAAGTCCCGCCCCTACACCGGAAGTCCCGCCCACCTGTCATCAATCATTTTGACAGGTGGTGTAGTATACTTACTACTTACATGCATCAGACAGAATAAAAAAAAAATAGGTTTAAAGAAGCATGTCACAAAATAAAGACTAGAAAAAAAAGGAGAAAATAGGTTGAAATAGTTACATTAAGTGGGAAAAAATGATATAAATATATATAATTTTATATACAGTATACAGAGAACTAAAAAAATGATGACAAAATGGCCAGCGGAAGGGACATTTGATGTAGCACTGTGTGAGGAAATGGAAACTCTGATAAAAAATCATAAAACTAAAGGCAACAATAAAAAGAGAGAAATAAAAAGAGAAAAAGAGTAGGAAGTGCTAGCCTTATTCAAAAAGTAAGGAGAAAACTAATTAAAAGTATAAAACAGGCAAGAAAAATACTAAAACAGGCAGACCAAGAGACAAAGAAAAAAGAAGAATTGTTTTCTAAACCACCTCCATATCTGCCCCCAGACGGACAGTTCCCAATACTTAAGGGTACTGTGGAAGTTTCTGGAGAATTGCAAATGGAAGGACAAATAGAGTTTGACAAAAAGCTGGATGTAACTGGATGTAAGACCAAAGAGGCAACAAAATAAAAAGAGTGAAGTGTATTTACCTTTAGATTGTTATAAACAGGCACGCATAACATTATAAATGATGAAAGCAAACTATGAAGGAAAAACAGGAAATGAGGAAATGTTAGAGCAAACGAGGAAATAAGGACATTGAAGCACAGGCAGAGGCTATTGAAGCAAAAATAGGAAGAAAAATTAATGAAACAGAAAAGTTCATTGAGGATGCAAGTAGGATGGCGAGAGATAGAAGTAAACTATTAGAAAGCAGAGAGAAAATTAGTAAAGGGGAGGAGTCATCATTTGATGAAGGAACATGTGAACAAGGAAGAGAAAAAGGAAGACTTAGAGCAACGGCTGCACAACTCCCAATTTTAATTAAGGGTACACAGGGACAGTATGTCCCATGGGCCATACAGGACCTTGAGGGGCTTGTCACTCACCTCCCAGACATCCATGAGGGGGCTGGAAAATGGATTAAGGTGTTTGAAGATGAAACTATGGGCAAACTTTTAGCTGTGGGGGACATTAAAGAACTTTTGGCAAAGACTATAGGAGGGGCAAAGATGAAGGAAATTCTTCAAGCATCCAATGTGGAAAGAGCTGTGGACTCTCACTATATGGATGGAACTGTGTTCGATGCATTCCATCCAGCAGTGTGGCAGGCACTGCGTGGTGAGTACCCGATCAGACTGAACCCTAAATCATTACATGGAGAACAGCTGGGGGAAACAGAAAATCCAAACAAATATGTCCAGAGACAGCTGAAAATATGGGAACAAGAAACTGAAGGTAATCCAGAAAGAGACTCATTAATGGCAACATTGTTTATAAATGCTGTGATTGATGCCATGCCTCAAGCTATAAAGAGCAGGCTGGAGGACGTGGTAGGCTTAAACTATAAAACACACAAAGAGTTCTGTGACCATGTGTCTCATGCAGTGGAGCAACACAGAAATAATGAACAGAAACTCAAGAGCCAAGAGAAAGAGATACAGAGGAAATTAACTCAATTACATCTTGAAGAGCTGACAAAAGAGAACAAGAAACAGATTCAAGCTCCAATAAAGAAAGAAGAATCAGAACAAATTACATTAATGTCTCCAGTAAATGCTCCTCCACCAGCTATTCAGCCAAGCCCACTCGCAACTGTCCCATGAATCCATAGCAACAGCCACCTCAGGGGGGAAGGGGGGAGAGTTGGCAGCAGCCCACCCAAGGTCCATCACAGGGCCCAGTAAACCCTTGGGGAGGTCCAATTCAAGGATAATAGGGGTGCCCAGAGAATCCTACATAGGAGAGTTAGCTTCCAATTTTAACAACTAAAGCTGATCAAGAACCTATTCTGCAGATTGATTTAGAGGGAAAGACCACACCAATGATGGTGGACACAGGAGCTGTTTATACTTGTGTAAATTCAAATTATGCCTCACATCTCCCCTTGTCTGGAAAATTTGCAAAGACAATAGGATTCTCGGGACAAATGCAGCTATCCCAATGACAGCTCCAGTGTCTACAAACGAAAAATAAAAGTGTAATAATGCCCATTCTTGTGTCAAATCAGACTCCTGTTAATTTGTTAGGAAGAGATGCTTTATGTAAAATGGGGTTACAAATTTGGTGTTCTCCAGATGGAGTGTATATAGACACAATGGGAATAATAACTCAAATGATGATTTTGGAGCCAAAAGCAAATGTTTATTGGATAGGACAGATATAATTGGATGTAAGAAAGACAATTAATAAATGGGGAAAGTTTAGTGAAGCACAGATTCCAGAAGCACAGTTACAAAGATCAGAATTACATTGTGCAATGATATACGATCTCGCAAGAGATGAAAAAATAAAAAAGAAACAGCAGGAATAAACTGAAGGACAAAAAATTGAAATAATTTCACAGCACATTACAATAGGTAAACAAGGAGCAGCTTTAAGTATACCTGAATGTGAATTTGTGAAAAAAATGCTTAATCTAACAGATTCTGTGCCACATGTGTCATCATATGTAGAAAAAATTGGAAGCAAAAGATATTTAGCATATGCTCATGGTTTATATAATTTATTTGGAGCAGTATGGAAACAAATAGGTTTCAAAAAGAGTGATGGGACTCCCATACAACATTCTGAACAAATATGTCAATTAATTTATGCTATGATGCTACCAAAAAGACTAGCGGTAATAAAATGTCAGGTTCATAAAAAAAGGACATTATATTGTCATTAAAGGAAACAATGCAGCAGATTTAGAAGCTAAAAAAGCCTCAGAATATCAGGTAGCAGTATTAGCGCATTTAGTACTTACAAAACCTCAACCTCAACACTCAATGTGGCACCAAAGGGGATCCAAAAAAGACACGCAAAATATTTGGTGTACACATGAAAGACTAATTTTAGCACCAACTTCCCTTTTGAATATTCTCATTTCAGATGCGCATGGTTTTGACCATTGTGCAAGGTGGGAAGTGATACAGAAAATTAAACAGCAAGGATAGCCACATGTGAAGTTTGTACCAAAAAAAATGTGAGGAAAGGAATAACGACACCAATAGGCCATATACCAGAATCAGAAGGGTTGTAGAGAAATTAAATGGAACCCTCAAGGCCAAACTAAACAAAATATGTGAAAGTACTAAACTTAACTGGATTGACGCGTTGCCTCTTGCACTAATGAGCTATCGCACGCAAAACTAACAGAAACACGCATTTAACACCGCATGAAATGCTTACGGGTCGACCCATGCCTGTGCCATATTGCCATATTGTAGAGGTCACTACAAGGGACCTCCTCTAGAGCAATTACAAATGAAACTTCAATCTTATATGAGGAAACTAACTGCCATACATAAAGCTATCTATTTACAGGAAATAAGAAAAGAGCCCCGTGAGGAAACAGAGTCGGAGTGAATGGAATGAGCCCAGGAGAGAAGGACCCTACAAAGAGAACTGGCCTTATGCACCCAACTGGAAGTCACAAACATTGACATGTGATGTAGACTCTAGTACCTCAACTGAGGACAAAGAAGAAGTGTCAAGATGAACCATATCCTGGGTGTAAATGCTAGCCTAACCTCTGCCCAAGGGTGGCCCTCTACGATGCGCAAAGTGTCTGGGCTGAAGATCAACTATGCTATATTTTGTGTGATTTTACATTTATTATGTTTTGATGTTTACTTCTATTATGTTCTACATAACTGTGACAACCACAGGCAAGCGCTGAACCAATTGCACGCTCATGCCTATATTTTATTTTAAAATAAGGAATTAGGGAGACAGGATCTTTTACTCCTTCCTAGTCAAGGGTGTGGGGAAAAATTTGGCCTTGATACTCCGCCAAAGTGCTGTTGCATAATCTGGTCATTGGTGATAAGACTGTGTGACTTAATTTAGTCACTAGTTAGTGAAAACTGATGAGACTGAATTATGAAACTGCACTAAAGACAAGTAAAGGTGAGACTTAGTAAGTCTCAAAGAGGGTATGAGGTAGAGTTTTTATAATCAAAAAATAAATTATTTGAATATAATCAAGTTGGATATAACCATTAATGTATCAATTCATCCCACTATTATAATGATGTGATTGCCTGCGTGTATCGAAATCTGAATGAGAAGTGCAGACATAAGGAAAAGCTGCTTGTCATGTTTTTTCCTTTAGGTAATGTATATAATGGGACCCTTGTTTTCACAGAACATAAAATTAAGGTCTCCTGACTGTCTCCTGACTGCATCGTGATCCCATAACAAACATGTATACAATGTGTTGAACACGCCTAGAAAAATACCTGTATATAATAGAATGAAAAAATCAGTCTGGAGATTTTCTCTGCAGAGATTTTCTCAGCTTTATTGTCCAATGATAATAAAGTCTACATTCAGGCATCAAAACCCCAAGACTTCAAGAGTGATTCTTCACAGAAAAGGCGGAAACCACAACAAACGCCGTGAAAACGCAAGTGTAGACGAGGATCGTTTTCATTTTAAAATGCCTTTTTAAAACAAGAACGCACTAGTGTAAACAGGACCTAAGTGGTAGTTAATAAGTAACTTGATTCAGTCTTGCTACCAACGCCTGGATTAAGACTGTCATTTTTATATTTCAGAATTTCAAATTATAAAGTTACTTACTGTCTGGCTTTCAGAGAAAACTGTGTAGTTGCCTTTGATTTATGACCCAGACCTAAAGTCCTGTGATTCCAGTCCTGGTTAACTTTGAAACACATACATACACACACACACACACACACACACACACACACACACACACACACACACACACACACACACACACACACACACACACAGACAAACAATAAAAATTAAATTGTTGTAAATGTTATAAATAAATTGCAATATCGCCAACTATCGACAACAATAATGAATATTTTATAGTAATAGGGGAGTTTGTTTTCATGATATAAAATTACTCATAATGTCATAGGTTCACTTCAATGCTGTATCAGTAGATGGTTTGTCGAATGGCTGAAGCCCATATCAAATCACACCAACGTATTGGCAGACATTGCTAGAAACGATCTCTTCTCCATGTTGCTTGCTTTGTAGCTACAGAGGCACTGCATGGGCTGGCATTTCAACCTGAAGCTATGGAGCGCAAGTCTTCATTTTTTTTTCTCTCTGGTTTCTCTTGATTGCTTGTGTAATATATCTCAGTGGAGTTTGTATATGAGGATTTGTGTCCGGTTTCAGAAACTCGTAAAGTGATCTCTTTTAGATTTAATGTGCTGTCTACTGCCACATCTGACTTTGAGGAGTTCAGGCTACCCTTTGCCCTTCGTTAGCTTATACTGAGCTTTTGCATGTACTTTCTCATGCTGTAGATAGGCTTAAGCTGGATTGGGATAAGTTTGTCCAGCCAGGGGCTCAGTCCAATTTGGATGAGCAGTTGTTAGCAGTAGGGTTTGGTATCATTTGGGTTTTTTTCGATACCGGTGCAAAATCGATTCTTTTAAAACGGTACCGGTGCCTAAACGGTGCCTGAACCGAAACTTATAAAAAATTTTTTTTTTACCAATTAATAATTGTATTAGCTATTATCACTAAACACATGTGCCCGGTTTCACAGACAGGGCTTAGACTAAGCCAAGATTAGGCCATAGTTCAATTAGGACATTTAAGTAATTTTTATAAACATGCTTAGAAATTATTTTACTGGGGTGCATCTTGAGACAAAACAAAGGCACTGCTATATTGTAGGATTAGTCGGTGCAAGTTTCTTGCAGTTAAAACAGTTAAGAGTTACATTTTAGTCTAGGACTAGGTTCAAGCCTTGTCTGTGAAACCGGGGGTGATGTCTTTTTCATTCCTACTAGATGCCAGAGGGCGCCCTCACACAGAAAACCCACAGATCCATTCACAGAAGTAGTGGAACTCATGATGCTCTTCTAAATAAATAGAAGATATAAATGTTTTGAATGATAAATTCACGATTTCACACTTACATCTACTAGAACGATAAACGTAATGCGTATTTGGCGTGTATGGTAATACGTTGTAGGCATGCTGTCCTGGGTATTGATTACCTAGATTGTGTACCACCTGTGCTAATTAGCCTGATTATCTGACGTGCTCCTCCCGAACTTAGTTTATAAACTTTGTTTCTAAACTTCATTTCACGATTTCACACTTACATCTACTAGCACGATAAACGTAATGCGTATTTGGCGTGTATGGTAATACGTTGTAGGCGTGCTGTCCTGGGGGAGGGCTCCTAGCCGGGAATGGCCCGAACCCAGTGAACCCTCAAAAACAATATACTGTAGGACAGCCGCCAGACTAAGATTACCCCCCAAATACGCGTTTGAGATCTGGCGGGAGCTAGTTCCCAGGAGTAACTTGTGGCAGGCTGGGGGGGTCTACGTGCTCTGAGGGAGCGGTTTGGCATGCATGAGTGGGCCCCGCCGACTGCCGGAGTAAACTTCATGGTTTTGGGGCGACCGGTCGGGGCGGGCTCAACCGAGGCCCAGCGATGGCTCACCGCATTGGGACGGGTGAGCCCTGCCCGCCGATGGAGGAGCAGCGTGGTTGGAGCCCTGGCCAGGAGGACCCGAGTTGCCTGCAGTGGGATAGTTCACGGAGTCGGCGTACCGGCCCTACTGGCCATCAGCCCCTGCTAATCAGAGGACAGAGGGCGATATCTGGCCGAGAGGACCCATGAAGCCTCCGATAAGGCACAATACCCCCCCCCCCCGACGGACGGATGGGTCCTATCGGCTAGGCAGATAAAAAGAGTTTGGGACGCCCGACAAGGAGGCTCTCACAACATCCGACGGGAGATCGAGACTCACGGCATCGAATGGATGAGCGTCGCATGCGGACGGCAAGCATAGGAGCCCACCGGGAGACCGTGTCAACGTCTTGACATGAGACCAAGGCTACGCTGGCAGACGGATAGTCTCCTCGGCGAGTAGGGAGAAGAGAAACCCGGAACTGGGGAAGGCCCTCGCAGCATCCGATGGGAGATTGTAAGACTTAGGACATCGGACGGATAAGCCTCGCCAGGTGGGGGGAAAAGGTTTGAGGATAGCAGAGACAGTTGAATGGTGTTCTGCGGGCGGACGAGGACCGCAGCGATGGCTAGGCCTCGTCGCCCGTCGGACGGAAAAAATAGATGGGTGACTGAGACTGACGCCGAACTCTACGGGAGGCCAACTCACTGAGTTTAACGGGTTAATCTCGTCTGCCAAGGAGGAAGCGGTAAGACGTCTCGCTGCGAGGCTCACGTCGACGCCCAACGGGGGCACAATACCCGCTGTGTTGGACGGGTAAGTGTCGCCAGCGTGGGACTAGAAAAGGTAAGGTTGTCTGGCCGGGAGCACCTCGCCGGCGTCCGATGGGAGATTAAGACTCGCTGTGTTGGACAGGTAAAGACAGGAAAAGTAAGACTTGTCTGGCCGGGAGCACCTCGCCGGCGTCCAACGAGATACCAGGACTTGCTTTGTTGGACAGGTAAAGACAGAGAAAGTAAGATTGTCTGGCCGGGAGCACCTCGCCGGCGTCCAACGAGATACCCGGACTTGCTGTGTTGGACAGGTAAAGACAGAGAAAGTAATATTGTCTGGCCGGGAGCACCTTTCCGGCGTCCAACGGGAGATCGAGACTCGCCGTGTTGGACAGGTAAAGACAGAAGAAAGTAAGATTGTCTGGCCGGGAGCACCTCGCCGGCGTCCAACCGGAGATTAAAAAAGACTCGCTGCGTTGGACAGGTAAAGACAGAGTAGTAAGATTGTCTGGCCGGGAGCACCTCGCCAGCGTCCAACCGGATATCAAGACTCGCTGCGTTGGACAGGTAAAGACATAACAATGTAAGCTGTGTGGCCGGGAGGCTCTCGCCGACATCCGACAGGAGGAAAATACTCACGGTCTGGATGGGTAAACCTCGCCGGCCGTGGGGTGGAAAAGGTAAGGTTGTCTGGCCGGGAGGCTCTCGCCGGCGTCCGATGGGAGTCCGATGGGAGATCAAGACTCCCTGTCGGACAGGTAAAGACGGAAAGGTAAAGCTGGGTGGCCGGGAGGCACTCGCCGTGACCTGACTGGAGATGGCAGCTCGCAGCCTGGATGGGTGAGACTCTCCGGCTGCAGGATGGAAAAGGCAAGTTTTTTGCTGGGAGGCTCTGTCGTAAGTGATGGTCCGCGGTGTCAGCAGGGGGAGCCTCGCCAAGCGTGTGATTTGAAGGAAGTCAAAGCCAGGAAAGCTCGCACCGATTTTTATGAAACAAGAGTTTGGTGGGCTGATTTAATGTGGGACTGGTCCGTTCTGATGTAGCTTTGGAAAGCTTCTAAAGACCATCGCCCTAGGGTTTGGATCTGGTGTTTAGTGAGGCCTTTTTGGGCCGCTGACGTTGCTGCCCCGATGCGAAAAGAGTGGCTGGAAAAATTTCTTGCTGAGATGCCTGCTGATAGCAGGACAGCTTTGAGATGTTTTTGGAACCAGGTGCGACTGGCTGGTTTCCCGGCATGGTCTAAAAATAAGGGTTCGAGGGGGGATCTAGCTTGGAAAATTCTGAGACGGAGATACTCGCGAATGGCTTGGTAAGGTTGGAGAGGCGAATGAAGATTAAAAATGTAAACGAAGTGACCTTTCTTGACTTGGTCTGTCTTTGTTTGATCAAAAAGGAGATGGTTTCGCTATCGAGGATAGTTAGGTCCGAGATGGTGGGGTTAGTGGCTGGGTCAAATTTGGAGGAGATGGCTAGCTCGGAGCATCTCAGAAAACCAAAAAAGGCTAAAATGAACATGATGTCGAGTGTACGGGCTGTACTGGGGGTCTGGTAACCTGTGCGGAGGGTGTGGATGCACTTGGTGAGGATGTCTAAGGTAATGGGTAGCCTGGAGTCAGGACGAGTAGGTCGGGTCCGCTGAATTCCTCTTATCAACAAGGCAGTTTGCGAATTGCTAATATTGGGTGACGGGGCGCCGTACAACAGCTTGTGGAAGAATTGGATACCGCTTATGTAACCTTTGATGGAGCTGACTTGGAGGCATTTAATGCTGTTGAGAAAAGAGATAAAAGAGGTTATTGAGAGTAGAGAAAATTCAGGGAACGGAATATTATGAGAGAGATGGAACGACTTGAAGCATTTCCATGCTGTCACGTATGTTTGGAGTGTTCTGGGGGAGACAGCCTGGAGGATGGATTCCTCACGTGCATGCGCCACTTGAACCTTCTGTAAAATAATATTTCATAAGGTTTGAGCAAGTTACAAGGAGATTCGCTGGCTTCATTGCGCAGGAGAGAGACACGCGTTTGTTTGATGTACACTTGAAGTGTGCGGTCTCGCCAGTCTGTGTTTTTCTTACAAATGCTCTGCGGAGTCATTATGCCTGTGGTTTGGAATGCGGTGGATTCATAAATGTAAGATGTGAACCTCACTACGGAAGGCTGCTCTTATCCTAAACCCTGATGCGCACTTGATTGTGTAGACTGCTTGCGCATGCGACTGCACGACTCCGTGTAAGGGGCTTAATATTCTTGCGTCTCACAATGGATTTATGACGCAAAATTAATGTAAACACGGGCAGTTACGTCTTAAATACGGACGTGATAAACCCCGTAACTTCCATTTCAACAGAGATCCGTGCGTAGATGCGGCTTAATAGATCTCTCACTGTCTATGATGTCATGGTAAAAATGACGGTAAAGATGGTGAAAAATCACTCACGATTCTGGGATGGAAAGCGTTCGGATAATCTTAAATACTGAAAGCACTTTTGTTTATTTATGTTTCTCTCGTCATATTTTAACGATTATAATGGCCTGCAATACATCCGTTACCCAATTAGTCCTTGGTGACGGCCTTGGATGAGGGGTAGGAATCTATGTCTGCACCTGCCGGATAGGTGCTCGGATGATGTATGCCCCTAGCGGTAGCACCGAGGCAACAGCATTTGGTGGGAAGAGCAGTGATGTTGCTGTAAAAGAGAATATGGTGATGTTAAATAAAGTAGAGAGTGGAGGCAGTATCACACTGAACGACGGCCTCTGGATCTTGAAGTGGGACATTGAAAGAAGCGCAAGAGAGAAAGCAGTACGAAAAAGAGATGTGTGGGTCTGTGTTGTGAGCGAAGGCAGCGTCGGGCTTGCTTTGACTGCCGTAGCTGTAGGCCACAGGAAGGGGGTCCTGAAGAGCTATCGTAGCCTGCTCTGCTAATGGAGGTAGCCTCACGCTAGTGTCTGCTACGGGAGCTGGAGGCCACTGTAAAAGAAAAAGAGAGAGGGTTATGCATAGCGGAAGGAAAAAGACTGAGATGTGTGGGGCTGTGTTGCAAGCGGAGGCAGCTTCGAGCTTGCGCCTGCGGCTGTAACTGTATAGGCCATGGAAAAATGGTTGTGACGTTTAGCAGGGCCGCTGGTGGTCAGTAACGAAGTAGCTTACTTCGCTACCATACATAGTACATTTACTAATACCTGTAGTTTCTGGAGTCGTTATTTAGTAACTTTACTGCGTTCCAAAGATTGCATTTTTTACTTCGCTACGTATCGTGAAACATACCGTTACTCTTTATAATGTATATAATGTGCTCTGGGACGCAGGCGCAGTGTCTGATTCATGAACAAGCTAATTATTTTCAATGAACCTGTAAAATTGCTCCAACGCTTCCTTCGCAAGTTGGAATGATCCGATAGCAGCTGTTCTCTAGTCGACAATTCACTGATTCAAATTATCTGTTTAGAGTGATGTTTCCGGTGAAATTAAATGCACAAGAGAGAACCGGGAGATCTTGGGGATACGTGTGCAACTGATGCTGCAAGATAATTTATTACTGTCGAAATTTTGATTAATTACATGACTGAAATTCATATTTGGGTCAAAACTGACAGTTGTTTGGGAACTAAATCTGTTGAAGGGGCTATATTTAGCCCTCTGAAATGCATATGCATATCAAGGTCAGTGTCTCTATGATTTAGGTCAAAAACAACACATTAAAATTGCACAGGTTGAATGAGAATACCTTGTGCACGTTCATTTTACTGTTGGTCCGCGGTGATCAAGAGTGTATTCGCAAAACACATTTATCTCATCCAGTTTATCTGTCTAAGGAATGCTATGCCAATTAAATGCTGGTAAAAATACGGAGGTTTAAGTACGCCCGGTGTATATTCTGGGCATGGTGTCATGGTTACATAGTGGCGTTAACATCCAATGTCTTCGCGAGGTCTTTTAACAACTTTTATCAACAAATACCTGTCTTTGGAGATTCCCCCTGAGAATTGGCAACATTGGTGGTTGCGTGCTAACGGAGGCCGCCTTGCGTTAGCATCTGAAACTAGAAGCTAGAGGCCCGGCTGCATACTTGCGCTGCAGCTGGGAGAGCCGCGGTGAAGGCTGAGGAGCCGAAGCGGGAAGCGAGTGAAGCTTTGCTGCGGTGAAAACTGGGGCGTGGCCCAGGCTCGTTGAAGGCCTGCTGCTGCAACCTCCGGCCGACGGAGGAGAGCGTGTGGCTGGTTGAGGAGAGAGCAGCAGTCGTGACGAAACCCGGAGCTCGGCGGCCGTGTCTGGTGAAAAATTAAATAAAAATAAAAATAGACGATACTGGGGCCGGCAGATTGACCGGAGGTTACGAAAAAACCCCATCATGGGTCTCGTTGTTTGGACGGAAATGTTGAGTCTGTGATGTAATGGTAAATGGTGCCACCAAATGCTGCTTAACCGTCAACTAGGTGGAGGTAAGACAGCTGTATTTATGCCCCAGGATTGATTACCTAGATTGTGTACCACCTGTGCTAATTAGCCTGAGTATCTGACGTGCTCCTCCCGAACTTAGTTTATAAACTTTGTTTCTAAACTTCATATAAATGCAATAAACACTCGACTAAGACTATGTATAGTTTATTTTGTGTTATTCCAGCCATCTCTGGTATTTTCATCATAATTAAGTATATTTATAATCCATTGCTAATCAATGTATTAGTAGCCTATGGAGTAGTAGTAGCTTAGCTAGTTAATGGAAGGCCGTCAGAGCAAGTGTAATCACTGCATTAACGCGCTCCTCGGATGCTCTCATTCCCCGAGTTGTGCTTTTAAGTCAGCATGTGATAAACACACACTCGCGTTACTACAAAGATTTGTTGGTATTCTATAATACTCTAATGTATTATTAGAGTTTTCCGAATAGTTTACGTGCATTTTCTCAGTCGGGAAATTATTTTTCACGTGCGGTGCCGGTGATGATGCTTCTTACGTCCGTTTCTGAGAAACAAAGGACAAATCTTTCAACCGATCGCTCAGACATGGCACCAAAATGAGGCACAGAAATCTGCGTTCTGATTCGGTTCTAGTACATACCGGTTACATATGTACCGGTGCCATATTGGTACCGGATTTCGGTACCCAAAACTAGTTATCAGGCAAGCATTTGCTCTGCAAGCCACTGCCGCGATTTTAGGATTCATTGTGAGATCTCAGGGTCCTGGAACCAGGCACGGATTGCTAATTAGCCTGCCTCTGTTTTCACAGCCATTTTTAAGATGTATGAACAGAGGTATTCAGAGATATTAGCAACAGAAGAGACATTAGTAGATCATCTCTCACCACCATCAGCCCTCTAATGGAAACTGAGGCCTAATATACCGTTCAAACCCTGTAGGACTATGTCTTCTTTGATCGGCAAGTGCAAGTCCTGTAAAGCTGCTGGTCAAACAGCGCTGTTTTATCATACTAGATACATTTGAGTGCGTTGAAAGTTCTGTTATAATGCTACTCTGTCTAATAAAATGCATAACATATTAAAGTGTCTGGGGTTTCCATGTTTTCTACAAAATAAAACCGGAAAATCAAGGACGAATGACGTCATTGGCAGGGACACGGTCCATGACACTAGTTAAAATTGCTAATTTCTCTGGATTTTTAAATTTCTCGAAACGTCTGGGATAATGTAAGTACACAATTCAGCTAAATATATAACACTGTTCAAGTGGTTTTTGGATATTTTAATAAAAAATCTTACAGATTGTGGTTTTAATGGTTTCAGACATAAATCACACCAGAGGATGTGCACTAATGTCAGCTACTGTTACAGGGAAATAAGCTTACATATGTAACCAAACCAATCAACTCTAATATGCTATATTACTATAAAAACATCGTTTTCATTCCTCAGCCACACCAATATGTAAATATGAATCAGTCCCAACTAGTCAACAGGAAAATCTTGGGGTAGCACTAAGAGAGACTGAATGGAACGGGGTCCTCTCTAAAGGTGATCTGGAGAGTGACTGTGACCGATTTACATCAACAATTAAGAAAGTTATGGGGCCCTACCTCAGAAAGTGGAGCCAAAAGAAAAGCAGGGATACATTGCCCTGGCTAAATGAAGAGTAGGAAACTTATGAAGGAAAGAGATCAATTATTGAAACAATCTTTAAAAACAGGTCTTACAACAGACCAACAAAAATGTACCTCGTTAAGAAAGAAAGTAATAAAAAGGCTAAGACAAGCTAAAGCCAACTTCTTCATTGATACTATTGAAGAGGCAAGAGGAAATGGGAAGAAGATATGGCAAACCATCAACAAGCTGATTGGTAGAAAACAGAATCATAATAATAAATATTTAGAGTTGAAAATTAATACTGAATTAGTTACAAATCCGATCATCATATCTACAGAACTAAACACCTTCTTTTTAGAATTTTAATTATTTTAATTCACCTAGCTATTCTATTTGCTCTATTAATTATGCACAGCCGATTTTCCAACTACAAGAAATAAGTGAAATGGAAGTAGCAAATACCATCAGTGGCTTAAAAAATTATAAGGTCATGGATATCTATGGACTCGATACTCATTTTTTTAAAAGACACAAAGAGACCCTTTTACAGCCCATTGCATATTTGATTAACCAGTCCTTAAGACAATCCATTGTGCCATCAGCATGGAAGATGGCCCTGGTCACACCCATTTTTAAATCAGGTGAAAGATCAGATATGGCCAATTATCGGCCAATCAGTATTTTGCCTGTTGTTTCTAAAATAGTCCAAAAATGGGTGGCTAAATTATTGATTCAACATCTCAATAAAAGCAATAATTAATTTCACCCTATGCAATTTGGGTTCAGGGCCCATCACTCAACAGAAACAGCTAACTGTTTGTTTTTGGAAAAGGTTAAAGGCTACCTAGACAAGAGTTCTTATGTTGGTGCTGTCTTTTTAGCTTTTGATACTGTTAATCACGAAGTTCTTTTATCTAAATTAACATATTTCAATTTCTCCGAACAAGCTCTCAACTGGATAAAATCATATTTGTCCAGTAGAAAGCAATGTGTTTGTATTAATGATTCAAAGTCCCCATTCTGTGAATGTCCAGTAGGGGTCCCCCAAGGCTCCATACTTGGTCCAATCCTGTTTACACTGTATATAAATGATCTGCCAGAGGCATGTATACATGTTGATGTTCAGATGTATGCAGATGATGCTGTAATCTTTACACATGCTAAGAATTACCAAGAGATAACATCCACACTCACATCTGCAGTGGCTCACATTGATGACTGGCTTACTAAGTCATGTCTCTACCTAAACATAAAAAAAAACAGTCTGTATGGCGTTTACCAAACAAAATATGAAGGTGTCACATTCTAATGTGTTCCTTAGAGGACAGGAGCTTGATATTGTTAATGATTTCAAGTATCTAGGAGTCACATATGACTCCACCCTAACATTTAAACGTCATGTAAAAAAGGTGGCAAATAAAGTTAAATTCAATTTGCTGAATTTTAAACAAGTTAGACCATTTCTTGATACCAAAGCTGCCAAGCTGTTCTTATATACTATGATCTTTTCACATATTGAGTATTGTTTTATAAATTGGTCATTAACTAGCACAACTACTCTTAAAAGTATTGAATCTTTATTTAAGAAAGCCATTAAAACGGTAAAATTGATAAAATTTGATAAAAAGGCATTGTCATTCCACCATTGCGATATCTTAGAGAGACATACATTTTTAAGCTTTGAAAATTTTAAACGTCTGAAGTATGCTTGTTTGGTATATAAAGTGTTACATAATCTTGCCCCCCCTCCGCTGCATGGCTTTTTCCAAAGACTTGAAAGCGGAGGTAGTACACGGGCCTCTGTAAATGGGGACTGTGTGATACCATTTAGGCGCACCACTTTTGGACAAAACCTATTGTCAATAATAGGCGGTAAACTCTGGAATAGTTTGCCCCTCCCAGTAAGAGAGTGTCCTACATTCAACACTTTTAAAATTCACTTAAAACAGTGGCTTCTAGAAAACCAGGGCTGTATTCATTTCTAACTGTCACATATTTATCATCCATACACTTTTATTGTTAAAGTTGAATGCAGTATAGAGGTGGATGAATAATGTATTTTCTATCATTGTTGGAATTTTTGTTTTTGTTTTGTTTTGTTGTTTGTTGTCAAGGTATATGTCACCATTATGTGTACCTTCTCATTTATAGTGAATGAATGTTGTATTATTGTTGGCTGTCCTTATGTTAGTTTTATGTTACCTGCCTAGGGACGGCGGATGAAAAGTAGTTATTGTTACTAATTCTGGCATATTTACATGGTGTATTTTTATACAGCAATGTTCATGAATATGCATGGTCCCTATTAAATAAACCAATAAAATAAAATAAAATAAAATATATGAAATATTGTCATATACTTACTAGAACAACCAGACAGCTTCTCTCCCTCTCACTTTCTTTCTTGAGTTGTCTTCTCTTTATATTAAAACATAGTAGGGAAACTTCATAGGTTTTTCCAGTGCAAAAACATCCTCTGTCATTTTAGACACCCTAAAATAACATAGAAACAATAAGAATAATCACTGTGAAGCTAAAAATATGCTATGTTGATATAATACACTACTTGCTCTTTCTTTCACTCTCTCTCTCTCTTTCTCTCTCTGACACACACACATACGCACACAGGTGTTAATTATTTGGTAAAATATTTTGGAAAAATGTCATTGATTATTTGGAAAATGTCATTGATGTTTATTTATTACAGTTACAACATGGGCAATGGTAAGTGTCCAATAACCGAAAAGCAACTGCACCCACCTTTAATTTGAACTACCTCACCACAAGGAGGTGAACTTTTTGCCAAATCCAGAAATGGCTGTGCAAATTAAAGTAAAAAGATAAAATAGTGAGAATAACATTGGTTATAAAAAGCATTGTGTCTGAACAAATAATAAATATTTGTTTTTGTAAAAAAAAAAACTATAATTAAGAAAAGACCAATAGTTGCACCCTTGAATAAAATCAATAACACCCTCAGTTAAAGCTGTAATAGTGACATTTCATTGCAGATTTGGCTAAATATCCAGTGCGTTATGGTTTGCGCTCTGGATATTGGTTTCTATTTCAACGTGTATGTGCAGCATTGAGCAGTGTAGCCAAGTTTTTATTCAGGTGTTGTGTTCAGCACGAATCATGTCATTATAATAAAGCTTAGGCATGATGTGAATAAGAGATTCGTTGTGCAGCATAGAAAATGTCATTGATCATAACGTAACTTTATGAGAACATGATGAACTAAGACGAATGACAGCCTTTTAGTGATTGTGAAGGGAGCGCTCTCTCAACACAGCTATAGATGGCATATATGTGTGTCTTGTTTTTGTATTTGCAATCAAGTCATGGGCAATACAGCCCGTGTTTAGCACTTGATTTCTTTATTCAAATATACATATATATATATATATATATATTACCCTGACTAATTTAAGAAGCACCCTCAGAGATTTGATTCTGGAGCCGGGCCTGACCCATGTACTATTTAAACTAGTCTGTTAATAATAACTGACCAAAAATGCTAGTTATACCTTGAAAACCTTGCTCACCTTCTCCTAATTTGCCAGCTTGCTCTGCAGCTCCTCCAGGCAACATTTTAGACAGCATGTTCTCTCCATCTACACCCGGCTGACCTGCAGCTGCACTGCCGATTCCACCAGGCCTTGGAACTGCTTTGGAGCCTAGAGAATTATGGAGAAGAGATTTGTGTTTACAAATGGAAGCGCTGTCAACAGATACAGATATCCCTCTTCAATCAGGTATATAGGTAGCATGGCAAATTTGGATATTAAGAAAATACTGATCACGCAGTGGCCACTTATTAATGCTAAAGGCAGAGGACAAAGCATATTTTACATGGCAAAATTCCAAAGCCAAAATTGGGGGGACTGGATGTGAGGCGTGAGGCCTTTTTCTGCAACACTTTATATTATTTTACAGTGACTGAGTAGACACCACGTGAAGGATTGTCTCATTCATTGTGAATGTTTAGTACAATTTTAATGAAGCACCGCCTAACTTCCAACTTAAGAAACTTGTATTGGTCAACACTGCAAGGTCAAATTTCACCAAACTTGAACTTGAGCAATTTCTCTGCCACCAGAAGTCAATTTTGTAAGATTCGTCATCATGGCGATTCTTACTGACATGACTTTATTGATGAAATTTTACCATACAAAAAATTACATGTTTCCACAACCATTTTTTGCAAATGTTTCCTTTCACGTGTATTATTTTATTTTGCACTTACTAAATTGCAAGACTTTCAAGTATAATTAGACTTAGCTTTCTAAAGAATTTAATTTTCTACTAAGTTTATAATGTCATTATATCGCATTGTCATTATGTCATGATCTTGCTGGTACTTACATTCTGTGCCAAAACTCTGTTCACTATTGTTTTTAGAATTAATTTGGTGTTCGATTTGTAGGAGCTTTTAATTGTGAATGTCTATATTATCTATCAGTGGCATAAGCACAATATTATTTTTGGCCGGACCTGGGCAAAAGTGAGTGGGTGCTTTCCTTCCAATAGCCTACATATTCTTATAGTCAAAAACAAACTGACTTAATATTCCAGCCATTTCAATCTTCTGTTGTCTTTGTTTAAAACAGAATTCATAGTAAAATACACACAGCAGAAACTATACTGTATATGCTTTTTCCCTACAAATTACAGAATCCTAAAAAGCCATGCATTACTATGTTACCCCTTGTTTTCTGTGATCTCGACATAAAGTAGTTGTTTTCTTGGCATAAAGTCACCTAACAGCAATGTGAAAGACTAGTGAAGAACATACCAAAATGCATGAAATCTGTGATTGAAAATCTGGGTTATTCCACCAAGTATTGATTTCAGAACTCTTCCTAAGTTAAAACAGTAGTATTGTGTTGTTTAAAAATTAACATGGACTTGCTTTCTTTGCATTATTTGAGGTCTACAAATACAGCATATTTTTTGTTATTTTGAACAGTTGTCATTTTCTGCAAATAAATGCCCTAAATGACAATATGTTTATTTGAAATTAGGGATAAATATGGTCATTAGTTTATAGAATAAAACAAACTTATATATAAACATATAAACACAAACCTTTAAATAGTAAAACTATTATATGATTATAATTATATGATTGCTAGAAGATTGCATATACCCATCTAGTTGCACGGCTCAACTATATAAGTGGCATTCTTTCTTATAAGTCTCTTTGTCATTGAAGTTTTAGAAATTATCATACTTGTTTATTCCTGGTGTTTAGTGAGAGCCATTGATGAGCACCACGGTAAATATTTGGTACAATTACCACAAACTAAAGCCCTCTTTAATGCATGTTTCTGGCCAATTCAAATTTTCCACAAAAGCACAATACAACCATTAAGTGTATACACAACATGTTAGATTTCAGAAGCAAAAAATCTTACTGTCCTTTGATTGTGCTTTGAGTACATCTAGGCCATGTTGAAGTCGTTTAAGCACAATTACCTATTCCGGTAAGTGGAGGTTGGGTTGTTTTGGCAGGTTGGCTTGGGACTGTTTTTGCTCCAATAGCAGTGGCAGGGGTGGGCTCTGGTTTAGTCTATTGGAGACAAGAGGCACATGGTCATAAATCACACTTACTGTATTCGTATCTTAAAACTGTTTCTTATATTTGAGTTAGTTTATTTAAAGTGATAGCTCACCCAAAAATAAAAATTCTCCCATTCATTTCTCACTCTCATGTCGTTCCAAACCCGTAAAACATTTGTTCATCTTTGGATCACAAATTAATACACAAATTAATATTTATTTTATTAAACCCATGAAATCCGATAGCTTTCTGACCCTCCATAGACAGCAAGGGTCCTACCACATTACCATGCAGATCAAAGCACGTGGACACATTTACATCTATGCATTTATCAGACGCTTTTATCCAAAGCGACTTACAGTTCAAGTTACAGTTTTTGCATTTTATCAGCTCTTGCTTTCCCTGGGAATTGAACCCATGATCTTGGCATTGCTGGCGCCATGCTCCAACAATAACTTAATTACAATAATTCACACCTCACAAACAATAACAGTCAACTTTTTTATATAATTTTATAACGGTTACTTATGACTGATTATAGCGCGAGTAGTGGGCTGTGAAGGACATAGGCCTATGGGCTATGAATATGCCCATTTTACTAAACGAGTCTGAACAAGACTCCGAGATTTAGACATCTCATTTAGTGAACCATTAGTGAATCGTTTGACTCGTTTGATGCAGATGGAAAATTATTGACAGTAATATAGTCTACTTTATGCAGGTATTATTAATGATTGCTGGAAATATTCCCGTTGCCTCATAAAATTATGGTTTAACCACTGATGTCACATGGACTATTTTGTCAATGTTCCTGGTATATTTCTGGACCTTGAACGTGGTAGGACACTTGCTGTCTATGAAGGGTCAGAAAGCTCTTGGATTTCATCAAAAATATCTTAATTTGTGTTCCAAAGATGAACAAAGGTCTTATAGGTTTGGAACGACATGAGGGTGAGTAATTAATGACAGATTTTTCATTTTTGAGTGGACTATCTTTCTAAATTTGCACTTATGTTTCAGTGAGGAGTATGAGTGTGACTTATAAATAAGTAGCGCCATAGGGTTAAATACATGCAATAAAGTCAAGACCAACCACTTTTCAATAAGATAACACATGTAAGAATTAAGACCAATCACAATTCAGTATGAAAAACATAAGTTTGGCTTCATTGTGAATGCTGCACATTCTATCAATGTACATCATTGGGTGATTTCCAAACTGTAATGTTAAATGTCCCAGCTAAACGAGTTTTCATGGCATTATTTGCAGAAATGTTATACTTCATAAAAACAATGCCAAGCCAGAATATTTAAGGAGCATCAATACAATGTTGCCTTGCAAGAGCACAAATGGATGGAAAGTTTCTCTCATCTGGCCACAGTGGTCTGAGTCTTTAGACTGCTTTACACTGGCTCCTAATGAGCCCTAAATCTCTGAAGAGCTACGTTACTTACCAAAATGGCTCAACCTGACTAACTATAGACTTAAATGCAGAGAAAATGTTTAAATATTCAAATTGGATGGTATGTATGAAACAGATCAAATTGTTTAAATATTCTACCAGATGAAATATTAAATACGTTACAAGTATGTGACACTTTCCTTCAAGCGGTAATACATCTCAACTACAATGTTCATGCTAGTGAACATTTAGAATAGGAGAATCCACTTTTAACAAAAGATTAGGCTTTAAATATCTTTAAAAAATTACTTACTACAGCTGGGGATATCTGTGATGCTGAGGTGGGTTGTCGAGACATTGGACCAGTTTGGCCAGGTTTAGCTTGCAGTTGCTGGGCTTGTACTAATTGTGGTTGTGTTGTGCCTGTGGCAGATGTCTGAGAGCCTGGCCTGGCAGATATTGTCTGTGCCTGCTGCTGATGCTGCATCCGCTGACCTTGCTGTCCATCAACAGGTGGCTGAGAGACAGCTTGCCTGCTTGAGCTTGAAGGTCCACTTGGCCCCTTCTGTCCAGGCCCAAGAGATCCTGGCTGTCTGGATGATGAGGGGTGGTCCTGTTGCTTCCTACTGGAGGAACCTTGATGCTGGGAGGATTGTTTTCCAGAACGGGAGCTATGGTGCTGGCCTGAGGTGTCACGGGAATAATCTGATGAGTGGTAGCCCTGAGAACGAGATTCTCCCCTCCTCCCTGAAGATGACAAGTAGCGGGAGTCATGTCGCATAGATGGATCCTTTGAGGAACGTGATGATCGAGTGGAACGAGGCTCATCCGAGTGGCGTGAAGAGTGCCTACCAGAACTTCCACTGCTGTGAGGGCGGAAATTTGGTGGGTGTGACCATAATCGTCTTGTGGCCAAAGTTCTTCTGGTGGCTCATCATAATCATGGTATGTGTGCTTGACATGGCCTCGCCTCCCAGAATGGCCACTGCTGCCATAGTGACGGGAACCACGAACATCACGAGGCTTCTCAAACCAGTCTGTCTCCGCTTGACCAAGATGGTATGCTTTGGAAACCAAAAGTAGATCACAATCAATCTCCATGTCTGAAGGCGAAAGAGGATTGCACACTGAGACCATGCAAAAGAAAAAGAAGAACAAAAATAGGCAAACTTAAAAAGGGCATGCAATGCATTCAAACTCAATATTCAGTATATAAAATGACCTCAAATAAGATATCTTTTCATAAAAGGTTTGGAAGTCAAAACTATTCAAAATCATGCACTCAGTACACACAAATGAAGCACATTGGAGGAAAAAGAAAAACAAATCAAGAAAAACAACAACAAGAGTGGGTAAAAAATACAATAAAGAGACCACACAACAACTCATGCAGTTTTTAGAACTGAACACAACATTGAGAGTCAGATTTATTGAAAGCTGCATGTTGTCTGAAGACAAAACATGGGCATGCACTTGGTTTTCATGTCTTTACTTCAGCTATTCACTTTCTTTCTCTGGGTGGGTGGGGGATGTTTAAAGTGGGCAGTAACGCTGGCATTCAGCTCCCAATTACCTTCGCTGTCAGAAACAGCACAATGCATATCGTCAACTATATACATATCATCTGGTTTGTAGACATGGGTCCGGGGCAGATCTCGAATATGGTCCTGCACATCAGGTAGAGAGTGACTTGAACCATAAGAATTTGATGGATAGCCGAAAGCCCTCCCAACACCAATGAGCTTCATCATGATGTGGGAGTTCTCCTTTTCTGAATATTGAGAATGCAAAGTAGGGCGCACACTGTGGTCATAGTTGCTGCGGTATGACCGGTCTATACGGTCCTGTTCATATGACCTGCTTCTGTAGGCCCTCTCGCAGGGAGAGATTTTGTCCATACCATAACCAGCTGAACGGGACCTGCCATAGCCATAGAGAGTATCATCATTATAGTTGCCCCGTTGTGGACTGTAAGTACTCCGTAGCCCGTAATTGCCATCCTGAAGTTTATTGTAATGGGAACCTGAGCCATAACCGCTGGTTGTAGAGGTGCTCATGGTGTAAGAGGCCATATCAGCCTCCACATCATGAGCCTCCTCAATTGGGGAAAACTTGGATATCTTCTGCTCAATGCCTTGTTTACGATGTTTGCTCCTCCTGGAGGACATGACGGCTGAAGGGCATAGGTTCTTTGAAGAGTGCCTCTGGGCTGCCCATGTAGGTGTTGCGTGACTGCAGTCATCATAGTAATATGATGATCCCCCACCCATGCTACTGCTTCCCACTACCCGGCCATGCGTATGTGCCCCTTGTGCTTGGTGGTTGCAGGTGCTCTTACCCCTGCCATGATGCTGGTCGTACAGATCTGCATCACGTTCATCCTCTGGTCTGCCAAAGGAGCTCCCCCCTCGAGTGTGAAGTCCATCACTCCCGTACCGTCCATGACCCTCATTGCGATGTGAGTCTGAACTAGTGCCCATGGCTTCCTTGGTGAGTTCACATATGTCATCAATCATGACATAGTTCCTTGGGACATTCTGCTCGAGGCTGGATGATCCGTATAGGCCTTCACTGGTGTACATAGAGGGGCTCTCCATTGAGTGTATCTGGTCAGATAGTGTTGTCTGTCCATATGTATTTGTAACAGTGGTATTATATTGCCCATAGGGACTAGCTGTAGTTACTGTATATCCATAAGTATTTGCATTAGTTGTTGTGTACTGCCCATAACTACTGGATGAGATTGTTGTGTATGGCCCATAACCAGAGGCTGCAGAGGTTGTTAAAGACCCACCATATGTATTTGATACAGATGAGGAGTAGGGGCCATAAGTGCTTGCCATAGTTATACTGTATTGGCCATAAGATGGACCCAAACCAGACTGGCTGTAAATTATATCTTGGGAAGTGGTTGTTACTACAACTGGAGGATTGCTTATAACCTCATAATGTGTGGGCATCTTGTGTTCAAGGTCAGCAAGCGATGTCTGTCGTGGCTTTTGGTGAAAGGTGAGAGTGTCTGTCTGTGGCTGATAAGTGCTGGCTTGACTGATCGGATAGGGGGGTGCCTGGCTTGGGTATGGTGTACTGTGGGTTGGATAAGGGACTGGGCCAGTAGGTGGTAGGGAAGGCTGAAACCCTGGTTGGCTTGGCTGTGCTGGAGGTGGCACTAACGTGTCTGCTGGATATGGAGGCTGATTCTGTGGGAAGACTTGGGAAGGAAATGTCCCTTGGACCTGGTAAGATAGGGCTGGATAAGTCTGAAAGGGAGTGGGTTGGGGGAGAGCTTGAGCTTGGGTTACTGATGGATAGGGAGTTTGGTTGAAACCTGTGCTCTGCAGTTTAGAAGCCTGTGGGGTAGGTGCCGATTGGACACTTTGGTGGTACTGGTACGACATAAAAGATGATGTGGGAGGATACTGGGCAGCAGTATTTAGCTCACAGGTAAACTGGCTGTGTGGTGCCATGCTAGCTCTTGTCATTAGCCGATTGCTCTCAAAGGATGTGGCCGCAGCGGTCAGGCGAAGATTGTTGAGCTCAGAGTCTGACATATAGTCTCGCGAATCACCCATGCAGCGCAGGTATGTTAGATCCCTCCTGTCTCTGTCCTTTGTCAATGTTTCTTTTCGCTGTGTGATGCCCAACTCCAGGTATCTAAGCTTGGCATCAATTTCCTTTTCCTCCTCCTCCAACTCAGCCTGCTGCTTACGTAGCTTTGTAGATTCCTGTTCAACAGCCTTCAACTCATGGGTCAAGTCCTTAAGTAGACTGGCCTTTGCAGCTAAACGAGAACCCCTTTTCAGAGATGACAGAGAGGGCACGAACATATGGGATAGGTTATGGGTGACCATGGGCAGGTGAGTCTCCTCTGGTGGGGGGCTGGGCAATGTCCTCTTCACCTTCCTTAGGAGGGAGCTCTGCTGCAGGGCTGCCAGCTGCAGAGACACAGGGTCCAGGAAGAGTGAAAGAGCCAGGACCATGAAATACAGAGGACAACACAATGTTAAATATTAAAGTTCCACATATACCTACTAGTATTGCTCAGACTACTGGTTTATTGTTATAAAAAACTGTAAGGGCATGCATTTATAAAGATTATTATCTAAATTGATGTGATTCCGACCAAGCATATTATCTTGCCTTGATGGCCATATATATGACAAGTCAATACAATTTCTCTCAAAACGAGGAAATAATCTATGACACAAGCAGACAAAAAGTAATTTATTCCTCACAAGACATGTGACAAAACATTTTGAATATACTTTCTGAAACTGTACAACATTAAAACAATCAACAACACAATTTAAATTGAAACAAGGGAATAAAATGATATACAAACTGGACACTTCTTAGCATCTCAGGCTTGCAAACACAGACAGAGTATTTCATATTACATTGCATCCTCATAGTCAAGAAATAATTCAACTGTCTGTATATGCAAAACAGTATATAAACGTTGGAAACAACACCACCTGAGTCGTACTGTTCTAATCCAAGTCATGTTGTTCTAACACATTCATATTGTCCTATGTAGCTAGCCAGCACAAGTTTAAAATCAAAGACATACTGAATTACACATACCTGACTCTGAAGGGCTTGCTGCTGATAAAGTGAAATCCTAGCCTTGGTATTTTCATCTGTAGTTGGGCTGAGAGGCTTAGGGTCTGACATAGATCCCTTCCCCATCCAATGAAGAACATTCAGAGATCTATGTCAGATCTCTGACATAGATCCCTTCCCCGTCCAATGAAGAACATTCAGAGATCTATGTCAGAGATCTGACATAGATCTCTGAATGTTCTTCATTGGACGGGGAAGGGGCTGATGTCTCTGTGATGACTCAGCAATACAGGACTTCTGCTGCGGGGTGACATGTGCTTTATTCAGCCTCTCACTAGAAGAGAATGATGTTTCTATGATGCGTTGTGGAGAAGAAAGAGGAGAAACAGGAGAATACAGCACCTGTGGAGATTTAGGTTGTTGCCGGATCAAGCTGGACAAAGACTCATTATGCAGGTGATGCTGCTGGTAGCCAAACGCCAAAGGATCAGGTATCCGCCTCCCAAACTTCGCAGCACCCTGCTGACCTGTAGAGAGTGGATCTGAAGAACCAAATAACTGGACACTAGTGGGACTGACAGTGGTAGCAATGCTAATCTGTGGAATAACTATGCTTTGAGACTGTGTCTCAGGGTCAGTTTGGCAAGCTAAGCTTTGACCCTTCTGTGTTCTCTCAGGACCAGAAATATAGTGGACAATTTCAACCTTGTTGGGGTCTGGCATGGTGACATGTATGCTTGGAGATACTCTAGCCAGCTGCTCTGTCTCAGTTTGGCAAGAACACTCTTGAATTGTCTGTATGGCAATGCTGGAAGATGCTGTCTTAGCAGCTGAAGTGGTAAAAGGAGGTGCTTCAGATTTATGATCTACACCAGATTCACCAGAATGTCTTGTGTAACGGGAATGTCTACGTCTAACCGGCTGCTCCCACTCTGCCTTGTCTTCATCAACATCTGTCTGAACACTGCAGTCCACACTGCGCCTAGTACGTCGTCTTCTTGATACCAGGTACCTCTCCTCTCCATCTTCATCATCAGTTTGCACACTGCAGTCTACAAGTCTTTGGGGCAAAGAAAACATTGTCACTTCTCCATAATTTCCATCTTGCAGTCGAGGCATTGATCTTTGTTTACGCATGGATCTGATTTCTGTCTGATCTTCACTATTTCTCAAGCATATCTCTGATGTAGAATTTGGCAGTGGTCTTAAGAAAACCTGAACATCACTATACAACATATCAGAGGCCAATTCCTGTTGCTGAATTATTCTGCTAGATTGATCACTGAGGATTTGAGTATTTGTACTGGCTGCAGCAATAGCTGTGGCAGTCTTTTGTCTCTTTTGTTCTTCAAGCTGGTGCTGTAACTGTTGTTGCAAAGATTGTATCTGGTCAAGCTGCTGTTTTTGTTGAACTAGTTGCTCTCTCTGTAGGACCAACTGGCTTTCTTTCTCAGCTTGTTGTAGTTGCAAAGCTTGTTGCTTTATAGTCTGCAATTCCTGAATTTCTCGCTGCACTAGCATCTCTTCTTTTTCTCTATGCCTCTGCAGATCTGTACGCTCCCGCTCAAGCTCCTCCGGAAGCCTCATCTGTCGGAATTTTTCCAGTTCCACTCTTTCTCTCTCAAGCTGCAAATGCTGTTCCTGCTGTTGATGCAGTCTTTCCTCTGTTTCTTTTTCTTGGTTTGGAGCAATACTTCTGAAAGCAGCAGCAGCAGCGGTTCTACCTCCTTGAGGTGATGGGGGTGGCTGTGTTTTGGAAGCAATAGGATGACCCTGCACTGGTAGTTGGTACAGTATGGGCTGGGCAGTGGACTTGGCCTGAAGGTGGGGCTGAGATAGATTTATTGGTTGCACCTGGATATCAGGTTGGCTCATTGCCATGGCCATTGGTGTTGAAATAGGTGCTGATGTGATAGGACCAGCAGGTACAGAAGAAGGCTGAATTGTTTGTGTTACTATTCCAGCTACTGTTAGGCTTACTGGAGACTTCCCAAGGTACAGTGGAGCATATTGGACTGTTGTGATAGCTGTAGACTCAGAAACGTTTGTAGATGTTGTAACAGGGAGAGGATTAGGTGTAAAACATTGGAAAGGTGTCTGCCCAGTCCTTGGAGCTAGTGGCAGTCTAGTTAGGCTTGCCAAGGGTATTGGTGTCATATTTGGTGTAGGATAAGGTCTATATACCCCTCTTAATAAAGGATGTAGCACAGGTGCAGGCTGGGTAGTAATTGGAACTGTTGATGCAATTGGTGTGTTTATAGTTGAATAGATCATGCCATCAGCTGATCTAATAGCTGATGGATACATAGCTCGGAGACTGGCTTGTCTTGCATTGATTAGATCAGTTAGCGCTTGACTATGGGAAAGAGGCTTTCCATCTGGGCTGTACTTGAAACCATGTCTGTGACTTTGGGGCAGGCTAATTCTACTAGGTGGACCACTACTTCTTCCGGTGCCCAGCTGTAGTATGTCAGGGTTACTACTATATATATCTATGGAGTTAAGTGCTGCACACATGCGACTTATCTCCTTGGCAGTTGTAGCACTGTATTGGGCAAGATTAGATTCTGCAAAATCACCTGAGAAATATCCATAATCTGAGCTGATGTTTGTCAGGGAGCTGTACCTTCTAATTGGAAGATCTGCAACATCTCCCTGACGAAGATCTGTGTAGGAGCCATACTGAAGCCCCATTCCAAGGTACCCTCCATCATAGCCATCATTTACAGTGTCTGTGAATAATTCCCCAGAGGCATGATAATGGGGATCAAGATTTGCTGAATATGATGACAACCCTGCCTCTGCAAGGTTTGTTTCAGACATTGATGGTGGTAGTCGTCCATGTAGAGGCAGTGTGTATGATTTAATTGTGTAATCTTGGTATGTCTGCCCATCTTGCCGTAAACTATGTTGTTGATAGAGTTGTGGTAGTGAGGAAGGTGCTCTTGATGATGGCTTAGAAGTCTCATCTCTGACTGTTTTTTGGGAGAATGGACCACCCACACAGCTGCCACCAAAGGGCAAGTTATATACCATATCACAACAAGTTACTTGATTTTCAGATTTTATTTGCCCTGTTAAATTCATTGCATCCTGGCCTTCCTCTGATTTGATTAGTTGTGTTTTAGTGAATTCTATTGTCTTAAATCTTCGTAAGCCTCCTTGCGAGGCCATGAGGTCCTCTTCAGCTGATCCTTTGTATACATCACTAGTTGTTTTACTATCCTCTTCAAAGCTACTAGAGTGATAAGTGAGACGGCGCTTTCTTTTCCTGAATCACTGCTATGCTTTTGAGCCTTTTTTAGCTTTTTTTAGCCATAGCCTTCATCGTCATCATCATCCTCTTCTTCCATTTCCTCTTCTTCATCCTCATTCTCCTCATCAGCACTCATCTCCATAATTTGCCTTCTCATATACTCCTCATCAGTAATCTCTTCAGGTTCTAAATTTATTTTTTCATGGCCACTGTTATCCCCCAAAGCAGCAATTGTTTTAAATTCTTCCTCAGTTGGATCTTCCTCCTCTTCCATAATGCCTTCAAAGTCCTCATCTGAGTCATATTCCTCTGGACTAATTGATATTGAGCGAGACTGATGTTTCCTCATGTCACCATGTTGCTGTTTTCCATGCTTCTTGTCCTGTGCTCTTTCCCCTTCAGATGAAAATTTTGACTCGAGAAGGGGTCGCATAGAGCTTTCCAACTTCATCAACTCAGATGGACTTGGTGGTGTATGGTGCCCAATCAGAGCTCTCTGGCTCATTTTTAGCTCTTCCTCCTGGATAAGGCCAGTAATTTCACTATGTGAACTGGAGATTCCATCGGAGGAATAGCCAGTATCACTCAAACTTTGTGGACTTCGTGATAGATCATGGTTGCTGTTTGTCTTGCTGTTTTCCTAGGAGACCAAAAAAACATAAATACAAAAGATACACTTAAGACAGTTCACACCATAAAATAAAGCACTAACAGCTGACTAAATTTAAAAATGACTTCTTCTTCCTTGGGATACGTGATACTCCATCAATTAGTGCACTGAGCCCTCTCTTTGTTAATGTGTAAAACAAATTACCTGGTTTATTGAAAACCTGATATTACTATGCAACAAGCATTGAAAAGATGTGCATGTTCACGTTGGCCTCTTTGTGAAAGCTATTTACATTTTTAAAATGTTTAACATTAACATTTTATCAAAAAAAATTATTGCACCCCTTATTTAAATTGATAATTTTCAAAATGATTGTAAATTACTATGACCCGATGGCTTACCTCATAGTATTTGGTAATACTCTGTAATTCTTTCTTTTCATCTTTAGGAGGTGTCTGTATTATCTATATTGTTTCTCTCTTTTGAGTTTGTTTATTATCTTTATCACCAGAACCAGGCTTTCTATCTAGTTTGGGTGTTTCCTTCCTCTCTTCTTCACCAACAAATGCAGTAATGGTAGACACAGGAGCTGTTGTAGCTGTAGCAGGCTGTGTACAAGTTTTTATATCACTCGCTGGTCTGGCTATGAGGGGAGAGAAACCATTCTGTTGAGATACAGTAGGTTTCTGCTGTAATAACATTGTCTGAAGCCCTTGCTGCTGTTTGCGCTAAAAAAAAGCACTATAAATCAAATCAAATCAAATCAAATCACTTTTATTGTCACATCACCAAAGCACAAGTGCCTTGGTGAGTGAAATTCTTATGAGCGTGCTCCAGACAGTGCAGAAAAACAGCAGACAATTTACCTATGGACAGACAGTGCAAAAAAAACAACAGACAATTTACCTATGGACAGACAGTGCAAAAAAACAACAACAGACAATTTACATATGGACAGACAGTGCAAAAAAAACAACAGACAATTTACCTATGGACAGACAGTGCAAAAAAAAATGTAATAATATAGTAATTTGTATATAAATGAAATGAACAATTATTATTATTATTACAGTTTTTTAAAATCATTTTTGCACTAATAACAGAACCTTCATTTAATTTCTAAAAACTCTAGACACATAATCAATTTTTCAAAACACTTAACACTTTTTCCAAATGCTTGGATACAAAACACATGAGCCAAATATCTTTTTTTAATTGAACTAAAACCACAGGTTCAAAATAACACAACTTAACATCAAAGTATTACTATTTCAAAATGCAGCTCACACATTACATCTGAATTGAGTGTCTTTTCAGTTCATTAAAATGATCTAACTATCAATTGCTACAACTTCTCAAAATGCTATGTAACTGTTGCTTTACTCTTGAAGCATAGTTTTGTGGAAAATTATGAATAATATTACATGTTTAGATTATGAAAGTGTAGCAACTGAGGACTGAGTATGTTCAGGTATGATCAGGTTCAAGGTGCCTGTTGTTGGGAGAGAAAACAAATCCCCAAATTCTTTATGATTGTTATCAGTATTTGTTTTCCCTACAGTAAATGTGTTTTTAGAGGGTGATAGGTGCTGGAAGCTGATGAAAACCATTTGTATTTTTGGATGAGGCAGGCCAAGAGATGGAGGAGAGTTTGAGAGCCCAGCGGTTCTCTGTGGGGCCTAACCACCCCCCACTGAATGTGATTTTGAGGGGCCCCATAGTAAAATCAGTGCAATGGGCCCAGAATTCCTAGTGACAGCACTAAGAGTAATCACAGTTTCAGGCCCAGCCACAGTTTATCACCTTGTATTTACCCCCATACTCCTCTTTCCTTACTGTAACCCGACTGAAGAGTGTTTCTCCACATGGAGGTGGAAGGTTTTCAATAGGCTCCGCACAAACAATCACTCTTCTCCAGGCCATAGATGATGCCTGCAATGGCCAATGTCATTTGCTATATCAGATGATTTTTTTCCAAGATCTTTAGCTAATGAAATCCATTATCCATTATGATGTGGATGAGAACCTGTGGCCAAACCTACAAGACAAGTTTGATAAAAACATAGAAGTGCTGTGAGGGACACACTAGTTGACATTTTAATGTAGGCCTACTGTAGTTTTTTTTTTTTTTTTCTTATATAAAGTTTTAGTTTTTTTGTGAAAAACCTGTTGCGAGTTGATTATTTACTGTAATCAATCATTTTCTAATTTTGGTTAATGATTCCAGTGTCTGTACTTTTCTCTCTAGTCTATTACATAATGTATGAATGTGTAGAACCATAATGAAAGCTGCTGCATCATATGTTTTGAACAACTATATTTAAAGATTGTACTAATAGCTAAACAGTGTGTGTGTGTGTGTGTGTGTGTGTGTGTGTGTGTGTGTGTGTGTGTGTGTGTGTGTGTGTGTGTGTGTGTGTGTGTGTGTGTGTGTGTGTGTGTGTGACTCATGAAAGTCAAAAATCCCATATCTCAAACTATTAGAATATCTACTTTTGAGTTTCAATAAATGACCATGCATACAGTATAAATCCCGGGTATCTCTTGTTCTTTTAAACCACAGTAAAGGGGAACACTGCTGACTTGGCAATGGTCCAGAAGATATTGACACCCTCCACAAAGAGGGTAAAGTCACAGAGGGTCATTACTGAAAGGGGGGGGGGGGGGGGGGGGGGGGCTGTTCAAGGAGTGCTGTATCAAAGCATATTAAATGCAAAGTTGACTGGAAGGAAGAAACCGGGTAGGAAAAGGTGCACAAGCAACAGGGATGACTGTAAGCTTGAGAATACAGGAGAGCTTCTCAAGGAGTGAACTGAAGCTGGAGTCAGTGCATACAGAGTCACCACGTTCAGACATCTTTAGTAAAAGGGCTACCAAGCCACTTCTGAAACAGAAACATTGTCAGAAGCATCTTACCTGGGCTAAGGAGAAAAAGAACTGGACTGTTGCTCAGTGGTCCAAAGTCCTCTTTTCAGATGAAAGTACATTTAGCATTAAATTTGGAAATCAAGTTCCCAGAGTCTGGAGGAAGAGTGGAGAGGCACATAATCCATGTTGCTTGAAGTCCAGTGTTTCCGAAGTCTGTGATGATTTGGGGTGCCGTAACGTCTGCTGGTGTTGGTCCATTATGTTTTATCAAGTCCAAATTCAATCCAGCCATCTACCAGGAGATTTTGGAGCACTTTATGCTTTCATCTGCTGACAAGCTTTATGGAGATGCTGATTTTCTTTTCCAGCAGGACTCAGCACCTGCCCACACTGTCAAAGGTACCAAAAGCTGGTTCAATGACCATGGTGTTACTTTGCTTGATTGGCCAGCAAACTCGACTGACCTGAAGCCCATAGAGAATCTATGGGATATTTTCAAGAGAAAGATGAGAAACAGTCGATCCAACAATACAGAGGAGCTGAAGGCTCAATAGTGCCTCATCAGTGTCACAGGCTGATCGCTTCCATGCCATTCCTCACTGATGCTGGAGTTTGTGCTAAAGGAGCCCCGACCAAGTATTGAGTGCATAAATGAACATACTAAAGAACTTGAACTTTTCTGCTTATCAAATCCTTTTTTGATTGATCTTAGGAAATAATCTAATATTTTGAGATACTGGATTTTTTACTTTCATGAGCTGTAAGCTCTAATCAAAATACAAAATAAAAAATAAAAAAAACGTTTGAAATGTTTTACATTACATGTAATGAATCTAGAATATATGACATTTTCAACTATTTGAAATGTTACAAAAAACATTCGGTTATGACTGTAACCTCGGTTCCCTGAAGAGGGAATGAACATTGCATCACAGTTTTAGATGCTAGGGGAACGCTTTGCATGATAAGTCTTGAAGCACATGTGAAATCAATCCACGGTGTAATTGGGACATCAGAGCAGGTGACATCACGAACCAGGAAGCTATAAAGCCTGCCCAAACAAAGCTGTCACTAGCTTAAAGTCTGAGCAAGTCGCCTACAGACATGAAGGAGATATAGCCGGGGACACAACGTTCGTTCCCTCTTCAGGGAACCGAGGTTACAGTCGTAACCGAACGTTCCCTTTCAAAGGAACTCCATTGCATCACAGTTTTAGATGCTAAGGGAATGTTAATACAACACCACCATAGCGACGAGTGCCTGTCCTGTGAGAAATCTAATGAGCAGCACTAGGACGAGAGCCTGGGGTACCTGGGGTAGAGTCCAGGTCCAAAGAATACAATCTTATGAATGTGTGTGGTGAGGACCAGCCTGCCGCATCGCAAACCTCTTGGAGAGCAACTCCTGGTATCAGAGCCTTGGAGGCCGCCATACTCCTGGCCGAGTGGGACCGGACAGCCATAGGAGAAGGTTGACCGGCCGACTCATAAGCAAGTGAGATGGCCTCGACCACCCACTTGCTCATCCTTTGTTTAGTTGCAGGGGACCCCTTGTTAGGAGGTCCAAAACATACGAACAACTGTTCATTTAGCGCCACAGGGCAGCTCTGTGGATGTAAGCATTTAATGCCCACATTGGGCAAAGCAAATTGTGCTTTTCCTTGTCCGCATTCTGAAAGGAGGAGGACAGAAGGCTTGCAGCACCTCAGCCTCAAAGTACCACGGAGGAAACGAGATACCAGGGGGTCTTTCCCCAATGACATTCCACCCAAAGGAATGTGGTAAGCACTTATGGCCACCACATAAACCTTTAAAGTGGACGGGGCTAGCCCTGCAGTGAACCAATCTTGCAGGAATTCCAGCACTGCACTGACTGGGTAATTAACTCTGTCCAGCTGATGGTCACTACACCATGAAGTGTAAACTTTCCACTTCAAGGCATAAGGTTTCCTCGTGGAGGGAGCTCTGGAGTAGAGAATGGTCTCAACAACCTCGGTTCTATGAGCTGGGCCCCCTCAGAGGCCAATCCCACAGTTTCCACAGTTCTGGTTGGGGTGAAATATCGAGCCCCCTGCTTGGGACAGAAGATCCCTCCTGACGGGGAGCTCCAGAGGAGGCCCGTCGGTAAAGGGATATTAAATCTGGGAACCATACTCTGCCCGGCCACCACGGGGCAATGAGAAGTAGTAGAACCCGGTCCCGGCGAACTCTCTCCAGGACTCCTGGGAGCAGAGCGACCGGGGTAAATGCATACAGACAAAGCCTCGGCCACGTCTGCACCATCACGTCTAGTCCGAGAGGAGCTGGAAGCGTGAGCGAGAACCAGAGTGGACAGTGAGACGTCTCTCGAGATGCAAACAGATCCACTTGTGGTCACACCAGAGGTGTTCAGCTGTCTTTCTGCAGACCAGTCAAGTTCTTCCACACTGACTGAATCATCATTTTTCTTTGATCCTTGTCTTATACACAGAGACACTGTCATGTCAGAATAGAAAAGGGTTCTGTCCAACCTGTTGCTATAAAATTAGATTCCCTAGAATATCATTATATGCTTAAACATTAAGATTTGTACTCATGGAAATTACTAAAGTAATCAAACCTTTCATTAGACAATATAGTGTATTTAATGTTTGTTGCTGTCATTTTCAGTACAAACTTTCCACATACTATGAACAATTATGAAAAAAATTATTGCACCAGCCCGAGCTGCACCATAATCAGTAGGAATTTCACTGGGATAGAGACAGTGAAATCAGCTAGGATGTGACTTATCTCATCCCCAGTCACACACACACACACACACACACATGTAGAATATCAAGGACCGAATAATTGGCAAATCAAGATTCGATCGAAGCATGGTTGAAACATGAGAAGCCGAATTCCACAAGACAACAGCAGGAAGTCATAAATCAGACCCCTAGCGCCAGCCCGTCTGAATACAGCCTGCAAAACCAAAGGAACACTTAATGATAATTCCAATGCAGGAATTTGGTAATACATTTGAGGAATAAATATTGATGGTCAAAGAGATGCAACATGTGACCATTACATGTAAATCTGCGATAGAAATCACAGCTACAGACTGTAAAATCATCTTAAAGGACTTTCATTCTCATTGTTAATGAAAATAATAATTTATATGCATAACTGCATATTATGTATGTGACCCACAAATTTGAATATCCTTGTTTTAATCATTGTGTTTATCGTGCTTTTAATTAGTATTGACTAGCTAAGCCTTAAGGGTTAATGTCATGTTTAGTATGTATGAGCATGATAATTCCAGCTTTGAACATTTCTTTTAATTGATTTCCTGTCAAATGCATCATATTCTGGCTATAGAAAACCACATTCAAAAGGATATTTTGCAAGAGAATGTAAAATTCGAGCAATGTGACTGGCCATGACATGTTAATTTATTAAGTGGGTGGAGCTACAAAGCGGCACCCAGAGTCAGCATGGGATCTAATTGGTCAAGACAACCATTGGGAGGTCCCTAAAAGGCCGAGAATAAATACTAGGACACCCCCTTGAAATCGCTCTTAACTCTCTCTTAACTTCTCCTCGCGCGCTTGAATGCTCCGTCCTCTTGGAACTCTCTCTCTCTCCGGAAAATGCACTCTCTTGAGAATGCCATCTACTGACTCTCTCTCTCTTCAGCTCTGGACCACACCCAGCCAGTTGCGACCATGATGAGAAGAAAAACCACCGAGTCTCTTTACGTCCTTTTATTCTTTTACTTTTGTTTATTTTCCTTCCGTGAGTTCGTGTGCTAAGTTACGTTTGCCAGCGGAAACCAGCCCAAAACTCTGCAGGGCCAGCCACGAGCCAACGCCCACTTCAACGACTCCTGAACTCTAAGCCAATCAGCGACTTCGGAAAAACCCTTTCTTGAAAAGACGGAGAACAAAGGGAATCCTTTAAACACAAAAGCAACGCAAGTAAAACTCCAAGATCCTTGCTGTGCTGGTGTCATTTTAATATAGATTTTAGCCTCATTGAAAAGTCAATGCGAGTGTTAAATATGTGATTGATGGTTGTTCAGGTTTATGCAATTGCACATATTGCTGTAAACGTGGGATATCAAATTCTCATTCTCTTAATCTAATCCTTTCCTCACTTTCTCTCTTTCTGCAACGCGTGAATGTGTGAATGCTTGTGTTCATGTGTAGATTAGTTTACAGGTCTTAGCATTATATAAATAAAGTCTTGTTTATATTGAAAAGAGAAATATCTTGTGTTTTGTGCTCATAAGTTAATGCCTTAATCTGTCGATTTTGTTACCGTGCTATTTAATAGTGTTTTCACTATATTTTGGGATTTTAATATCCAGTGCAGAGTTTGTTATACGGCTTGTTCAGTGAATCGCCGTGAAACAGTGAGTCTGTTCAAATTCCCTATAAAATCATTAATGATTCCCTTTGAGCTAAATTGACCTGTTTCCCTTATAACAATATATATATTATATGTTATCATTACACACACACACACACACACATGCACGCACAGTTGTAGCTTAAATTGGTGAATGCCCACTTCAATACAAGTCTGACTTATTTATTTTTTTGTCAGAATCCATTGTTTGTAAAAGGGTTCATACAGTGTTTGGAAAAGCATGTAATTTGATTTTAGAAAGCATTTTCCAGGTCTGCAAAAAGAAAAAAGAAAGCAGAGTATGGAAAAGTATTTGTGTTTCCAGACTTTTGCCCCTATTTAGTTTCTTATAATATAACATTAAGAATTCATTGAAAATAAATGTATCGTACAAGAAGTCAGTCAAAATATCACTGAATGAATTCAAGGTGCAATTTTTCATAATGAAAAATTGCAGGTTATAAGCCTTTTGGGTTTCTTCTCACAATATTCTTAGCACTGCATTACATAGCCTTAAGGATCTTTGCAAAAATAAAAATATGTATGTGCACACGAGAAACTTAGCATATAGGACAATGCACACTGAGCCACCTATTGTGACATTAGCCCATTTTGCGGTGTGGTTTCTTGGCCTCCACAAAGTATGCATTAAAGAGAACTAAGGCCTTGAAATATGGCATACTGTCCTAACAAAAAAACAATTTTAAACACTTTTTACAGTACCTGTCTTTTTGTATAAACCTTGAACCTGGCAAATTTTATGCCATCAGCCCATTTCGTGTCATGGTTTGTGTGTGTCAGGGTTCTGACACTTCGGTCTGGTGTCATTCATGGGTTTTGTGACAGAGCCCTTACACTCCCGTCATGTCCTGTTTTTATGTGATTGCGTGGCTTCGAGTGTGCTCGAGCCGTGCGCTCTCTCGTCTGCATGCCTTGTTTCGTGTTGAAGCATGGCATTCGGATCCCTGCTTCTCATGTCTTGAGTTCCGGTTTCGTGTCAGGGTTCGGACATTCACGCTCCATGTTCTGTCTCGTTTTGGGAGCATGCGGTCTCGAGTTCACTCAGCCGCGCGCTCTTCTGTCCACGTGTGTTGTGTTGTGGCACGCAGTTCGTGTTTTATCGGCTGCATGCATTCATGTTATGTCTTGTGCTGTGTGGCACGCAGCTTGTGTTTTTCATTGGCTGCGTGCTTTCATGTTGTCATGTCTTGTGTGAATACGTGGCTTATGAGTTTTCTCATTAGCTGCGTGTCCATGTGCTGTTTTGCACATAGCTGGTGATTTGTTTGCTGGCCATGTGCTTGTGTTTTTGTTTTGTGTGAGCACATGGCTTTTGTCTTAGTTTTCTGTGTGCCATCTGCTCTCCTGTCTATTTGTATTGACCCCACCCATCTTGTTTCCTGATTATTGGTTAATTTGCCCCACCTGTGTTTATCTCGTTTCCCTCCTCATTTGCTCCCTTTATAATCTCCTTGTGTTTGCAGTCCTGTGCCAGTTCATCATTGATGTTACCCTGGTGGTATTTTGCCCTGCCCTGCCAAGCCTGTTTGCCAGCTGTCTTATTTTTTCCATACAGGGTAGTTTTTGTTTGTTGCTGTTTTGTTTAATTTTTTATTTAAATAAAGCACATTCTCCTGCATCAGTGAGTCCTCACCTCATCCCTTCACCCAAGCCTGACAGTTTTGCCTCTGCAGAGGATGTGTTCAATTGAACATTATGCCATTATAATAGTATATAAGGATATTAGAGATACTACATTTTGAACAAATAGATAGGTTAATTCATGTGCATCCATGCTCTTGTTTTATTCATTGTAAGATGGCAAAATAGTGTGTGCAAAATAAAAAGGTGATGCTTTGATGAAGTTGGTTATACAAAACTAGACATTGTAATGTATAAGCATGCAAAAAAATCCCATAAGCACGTAATTAGTTTCTCAAGTGCACAAAAAAGTTTATTGTGTACATGTAAAACGTCTCAGGTTACATATGTAACCATGAAACCCTGAGAATAGGGAATGAGACACTGCGTCCTCTAGAGGGCGCTATGGGAACGCCTCCAGCGTGACCGGTCTCTGAAGCATGAATACAAACACACAATGCTCTTGACATTGGCAGGTGGACGCCTATGACACAAGCTTGGAAAGAGTGTCCAAAAGCTGGATTCCTAAGTCACAGACTCAAGGAACACCATCCCTGCCCAGCAGAACTTGGGTCAAAAACCCCTCTTCGGGCAAGCTCAAAGCTCGCCATCATAGACTAGCTCACCAGAGTATGGCTCTCGGAGTGGAGGTCTCAGAAAGCGACTCTCTAGATTGAGAAGAGACTTCTACACTCAACGCTATGAACAGCTAGTGAGGCTCAGGACAGAGCATGCACATAGTACTGCCTAAGCGGAGCTCTGGAGAGTGGAGGCTTAGGCAGAATGACTCTCTAAAACGAGAGAAAAACTAGCAACATTTGATCCAGGAAGGGGAACTCTCAGAGTGGAGGTCTCAGCATAGTGAGAGGAGACCTGGCTACACTCAACGACAAAGGCAGTTAGTGAGGCTCAAGAAAGAGCCTGTGCATAGTGCTGCCTAAGCGGAGCTCTAGGGAGTGGAGGCTTCAGCAGAATGACTCTCTAAATGAGAGGAAGCCTAGCAACACTCAACCCTAGTTGGGGGGCTCTTAGGAGTGGAAGTTTCAGCATACCGACCCTCTAAAGCGAGAGGAGACCAGACTACACTCAACGCTAAAGACAGCTAGCGAGGCTCATAATAGAGACTACATACTAATGGTGCTGCCTAAGCGGAGCTCTGGAGAGCAGAGGCTTCAGTAGAATGACTCTTAAACGAGAGGAAGCCTAACACTCGATCCAGGTCTTTAAGAGTGGAGGTCTCAACATAACGACTCTCTAATTGAGAGGAGACCTGGCTACACTGAACGCCACAGACAGTTAGTGATGCTCAAAAAGAGCCTACATTCTCCTATTACTGCCAGAGACGGAGCTCTGAAGAGTGGAGGCCTCAGCAGGACGACTCTCTAATGAGAGGAAGCCTAACAACACTCAACCCTAGTTGGGGGGCTCTTAAGAGTGGAGGTCTCAGCATACCGACTCTCTAAAGCGAGAGGAGACTGGACTACACTCAGCGCTAAAGACAGCTAGCGAGGCTCACAGTAGAGACTACGTACTGATGGTGCTGCTTAAGCGGAGCTCTGGAGAGCAGAGGCTTCGGTAAAATGACTCTCTTAAACGAGAGGAAGCCTAACACTCGATCCAGGTAGGGGAACTCTCAGAGTGGAGGTCTCAGCATAATGACTCTCTAAGTGAGAGGAGACCAGGCTACACTCAATGCCAAAGGCAGTTAGTGAGGCTCAAGAAAGAGCCTGTGCATAGTATTGCCTAAGCGGAGCTCTAGAGAATGGAGGCTTCAGCAGAATGACTCTCTAACGAGAGGAAGCCTAGTAACACTCAACCTAATTGGGGGGCTCTTAAGAGTGGAGGTCTCAGCATACCGACTATCTAAAGCAAGAGGAGACCGGACTACACTCAACGCTAAAGATGGCTAGCGAGGCTCACAATAGAGACTACGTACTAATGGTGCTGCCTAAGCGGAGCTCTGGAGAGCAGAGGCTTCAGTAGAATGATTCTCTTAAATGAGAGGAAGCCTAACACTCGATCCAGGTAGGGGAACCCTTCAAGAGTGGAGGTCTCAGCATAACGACTCTCTAATTGAGAGGAGACCTGACTACACTCAACGCCAGAGGCACCAGAGACGGAGCTCTGAAGAGTGGAGGCTTCAGCAGGACGACTCTCTAAGCGAGAGGAAGCCTAACAACACTCAACCCTAGTTGGGGGGCTCTTAAGAGTAGAGGTCTCAGCATAACGACTCTCTAAAGCAAGAGGAGACCTGACTACACTCAGCGCTAGAGACAGCTAGCGAGGCTCACAATAGAGCCTACATACTCATAGTGCCGTCTAAGCGGAGTTCTAGAGAGCGGAGGCTTCAGCGAAATGACTCTCTTAAACGAAAGGAAGTCTAGCAACACTCACTCCAGTTAGGGGAACACTTAAGAGTGGAAGTCTCAGCATAACGACTCTCTAAAGCGAGAGGAGACCTGACTTCACTCAGCGCTAGCGAGGCTCACAATAGAGCCTACATACTAATAGTGCAGTCTAAGCGGAGCTCTGGAGAGCTGGGGCTTCAGTAAAAAGCCTAGTAACACTCGAACCTGGTTCAGGAGCTCTTAAGAGTGGAGGTCTCAGCATAGCGACTCTCTAACGTGAGAGGAGACCTGACTACACTCAGCGCTAGAGAGAGCTAGCAAGGCTCACAATAGAGCCTACACACCAATAGTGCAGTCTAAGCGGAGCTCTGGAGAGCAGAGGCTTCGGTAGAATGACTCTCTTAAACGAGAGGAAGCCTATCTATCTATCTATGCTGAGACCTCCACTCATGCATCTATCTATCTATCTATCTATCTATCTATCTATGCTAGCAACATGCTACTCACTTTCTAATCATGCTGGCAACATGCTAGCAACATGTTAATCATGCTAAAATCATGCTAGCAACATGCTAATTATGCTAGCAACATGCTAGCAACATGCTAATCATGCTACAATCACACTAGCAAAATGCTAGCAACATGCTAATCATGCTAAAATCATGTTAAAAACATGCTAGCAACATGCTAATCATGCTAGCAACATGCTAGCAACATGCTAATCATGCTAAAAACATGCTAGCAACATGCTAATCACGCTAGCAACATGCTAGCAACATGCTAACAACATGCTAATCATGCTAGCAACATGTTAACAACATGCTAATCACGCTAGCAACATGCTAGCAACATGCTAATCATGCTAAAATCATGCTAGCAACATGCTAATCACGCTAGCAACATGTTAATCATGCTAAAATCATGCTAGCAACATGCTAATAAATGCTAGCAACATGCTAGCAACATGCTAATCATGTTAAAATCATGCTAGCAACATGCTAATCACGCTAGCAACATGCTAGCAAAATGCTAATCATGCAAAAAACATGCTAGCAACATGCTAGCAACATGCTAATCATGCTAAAATCATGCTAGCAACATGCTAGCAACATGCTAATCATGCTAACAACATGCTAACAACATGCTAATCACGCTAGCAACATGCTAGCAACATGCTAGCAACATGCTAATCATGCTAGCAACATGCTAGCAACATGCTAATCATGCTAGCAACATGCTAGCAACATGCTAATCATGCTAAAATCATGTTAGCAACATGCTAATCACGCTAGCAACATGCTAGCAACATGTTAATCATGTTAAAAACAAGCTAGCAACATGCTAATCACGCTAGCAACATGCTAGCAACATGCTAATCATGTTAAAATCATGCTAACAACATGCTAGCAACATGCTAATCACGCTAGCAACATGTTAGCAACATGCTAGCAACATGCTAATCATGCTAAAAACATGCTAGCAACATGCTAATCACGCTAGCAACATGCTAGCAACATGCTAATCATGCTAAAATCATGCTAGCAACATGCTAATCACGCTAGCAACATGCTAATCATGCTAAAATCATGCTAGCAACATGCTAGCAACATGCTAATCATGCTAAAAACATGCTAGCAACATGCTAATCACGCTAGCAACATGCTAGCAACATGCTAATCATGCTAGCAACATGCTAATCACGCTAACAACATGCTGGCAACATGCTAATCATGCTAAAATCATGCTAGCAACATGCTAGCAACATGCTAATCATGCTAGCAACATGCTAGCAACATGCTAATCACGCTAGTAACATGCTAGCAACATGCTAATCATGCTAAAATCATGCTAGCAACATGCTAATAATGCTAGCAACATGCTAGCAACATGCTAATCACGTTAGCAACATGCTAGCAATATGCTAATCATGCTAAAATCATGTTAGCAACATGCTAATCACGCTAGCAATATGCTAGCAACATGCTAATAATGCTAAAATCATGCTAGCAACATGCTAGCAACATGCTAATCACGCTAGCAACATGCTAGCAACATGCTGATCATGCTAGCAACATGCTAGCAACATGTTAATCACGCTAGCAACATGCTAGCAACATGCTAGCAACATGCTAATCATGCTAAAATCATGCTAGCAACATGCTAATCACGCTAGCAACATGCTAATCATGCTAAAATCATGCTAGCAACATGCTAGCAACATGTTAATCACGCTAGCAACATGCTAGCAACATGCTAATCACGCTAGCAACATGCTAGCAACTTGCTAGCAACTTGCTAGCAACATGCTAACAACATGCTAATCATGCTAGCAACATGCTAGCAACATGATAATCACGCTAGCAACATGCTAACATCATGCTAATCATGCTAACAACATGCTAATCATGCTAGCAACATGCTAGCAACATGCTAAAATCATGCTAGCAACATACTAATCATGCTAGCAAAATGCTAGCAACATGCTAATCACGCTAGCAACATGCTAACAACATGCTAATCATGCTAAAATCATGGTAACGACATGCTAGCAACATGCTTATCATGCTAACAACATGTTAGCAACATGCTAATCATGCTAGCAACATGCTAGCAACATGCTAATCATGCTAGCAACATGCTAATCATGTTAAAATCATGCCAGCGACATGCTAGCAACATGCTAGCAACATGCTAATCACGCTAGCAACATGCTAATCATGCTAAAATCATGCTAGCGACATGCTAGCAACATGCTAATCATGCTAACAACATGCTAATCATGCTAGCAAAATGTTAGCAACATGCATCTATCTATCTATCTATCTATCTATCTATCTATCTATCTATCTATCTATCTATCTCTCTCTCTCTCTATCTATCTACTGACTCTATCTATCTATCTATCTATCGATCTATCTATCTCTCTATCTTTTTTATGTAAGCTTCGTACTTCAAACTGCTAGCTTTTAAAACTAAATAAAAGGTCAGACTTTCACAAGCCAACTTCAAAGTTTGTTCACAAACTTTTGTTTCTAGTTAGTGGAGCTTGCCAAAGGCAAGGCTTCACTATTGTTCTCTTGCATACTTATTATTATTCTTCTTCTGGACAAAACTTCGGTTCGCTACTCCTCCTGGACCGTTCGTCACAGACCCATGAAAGAGGCGTCAAATCGTGCGGCTTATTGGGGAAAGGTGTGCTATATCTTTTCTAAGCGATCGGGTGCATGATAATCGTACAGGGGCGAAAAATCGCCCAAAATTTCCCATTGACAATGCATGGGGAAAATTTTGGCGGTCGTAGCTCAGAGCGAGAATTTCGTAGAAACTTATGAATCACAACATTTGAAGAGGCTATCAAGCTGTGCGAGAACATACCACGCAATGGGGTATAAGTTGTACCCCTGGGGGCAAGAGCGCCCCAAAGTTGCCCCATTGACTTACTATGGTGAGGGACGGCCCATGAAATGGGCCGTCCTACACCATAGAAACGGCTTTTCAATTGAACATAACTCTGGATCACAGTGTCATAGAGACAAGGGGGCAGGCTCATTTGACTCAGACGACCAATCAGCATTCTCAGGATCATTGTGAAGCTATCAAAGCCACGCCCCTAGCAACCATTTAGAGCACCTTAGCAACACGTCCCATAGACTTCCATTGAAAGAGATCAAAGGGTATCTCAGGATAGAAGTGTCATAGAAACATGAGGGTGGGCTCGTTTGAACTCGGGGCAGCAAGCAGCCAATCCTGAATCACCTCAACACTCACTGGCCACGCCCTAGCAACCATTGTCGAGCACCTTAGCCCAAAATTCACAGAGGAATATCTTCCATTCTGAATGTCACAGAGGCGTGGGAGTTGGTTTATATCATTCATACTGACAAGAAGCCTTTGGAGTATCGTGATTGCTAGCTGCCAAGCCACTCCCTAGCAACCAAACAGAGTACCCTAGCAACCGTTTTGCAAGACCTATATTCTGCATCAGAAACATCGTTATAGAGATGGGGGTTGGTTTATACATTACACTGACTTTGGAGCTTCATGATTTGGCAGCTGCCAAGCCACTCCCTAGCAACCAAACAGAGTACCCTAGCAACTGTTTTTCAAGACCAATATCTCTGCATCAGAACATCGTATAGAGATGGGGGTTGGCTCTTTTGACTCATGCTAGCAAACAGGACTTGCTACATGCTACAAATGCTAGCAGTGAATAGCTACATGCTAATAGCGCTTAGCTAAGTGCTAAATCATGCCAATAAAATGCTACAAACTCCATAGTAACCATCTGTGACAACTACCAACCACCTAGTAACACCATAGCAACCACCCAGAACACCCTAGCAACCGCCTAGCAACGCCCTAGCAACCACCTAGCAACACCCTAGCAACCACCCAGAACACCCTAGCAACCGCCTAGCAACCACCCAGAACACCCTAGCAACCACCTAGCAACACCCTAGCAACCACCCAGAAAACCCTAGCAACCGCCTAGCAACCACCCAGAACACCATAGCAACCGCCTAGCAACACCCTAGCAACCACCCAGAACACCCTAGCAACCGCCTAGCAACCACCTAGAGCACCCTAGCAACTGCCTTGCAACGCCCTAGCAACCACCCAGAAATCCCGCACAGACATGGTTGTTGGCTCGTATTCAATCATGTACATTACCCTAGCAACCGGGTGGTGTTTTTTGCCACTGCAAGCTCCACTCACATTTTCTTCAGGAAATGTACATTCTAGTTAAGTTGGCTTGGGAAAGCCAACTTATTGATGTAGCTTTTAAACTTATTCTTATTATTATTATTCTTACGAGACTAAATTTCTGACTGCTACTCCTCCTAGAGCTTTAACTCTACAAACTCGAAACTCGCAACATATCTCCGAACTATTCTGACTCGAGTTGCTATATCTTTTCTAAGCGATCGGGTTTATGCTAATCGTACAATTAGCGAAAAACCGCGCAAAAAAACGATCGACAAAGCATGGCGGCAAACTTCGACGGGTTGTAGCGCAGAGCGGAGAATTTCGTAGAAACTTGTGAATCACAACATTTGAAGAGGCTATCAAGCTGAGCGAGATCATACCCCGCAGTGGGGTATAAGTTTTACCCCTGGGGCGCAAGAGCCCCCCAAAATTGTCCCATAGACTTACATGGTGAGGGGACGGCCCATGAAATAGCATATAGGTTGAAACTACGATGGTAATTTACATAGGAAATGATCTATTGACTCTTTCTATCTACTGACTCTATCTATCTACTGACTCTATCTATCTATCTATCTATCTATCTATCTATCTATCTATCTATCTATCTATCTATCTATCTATCTATCTATCTATCTATCTATCTACTGACTCTATCTATCTATCTATCTATCTATCTATCTATGCTAGCAACATGCTACTCACTTTCTAATCATGCTGGCAACATGCTAGCTACATGCTAATCATGCTAAAATCATGCTAGCAACATGCTAATTATGCTAGCAACATGCTAGCAACATGCTAATCATGCTAAAATCATGCTAGCAAAATGCTAGCAACATGCTAATCATGCTAAAATCATGCTAGCAACATGCTAGCAACATGCTAATCACGCTAGCAACATGCTAGCAACATGCTAATCATGCTAAAAACATGCTAGCAACATGCTAATAATGCTAAAATCATGCTAGCAACATTCTAATCACGCTAGCAACATGCTAGCAACATGCTAATCATGCTAAAATCATGCTAGCAACATGCTAATAATGCTAGCAACATGCTAGCAACATGCTAATCACGCTAGCAACATGCTAGCAACATGCTAATCATCTTAAAATCATGCTAGCAACATGCTAATCACGCTAGCAACATGCTAGCAAACATGCTAATCATGCTAAAAACAAGCTAGCAACATGCTAATCACGCTAGCAACATGCTAGCAACATGCTAATCATGCTAAAATCATGCTAGCAACATGCTAGCAACATGCTAATCACGCTAGCAACATGCTAATAATGCTAAAATCATGCTAGCAAAATGCTAATCATGCTAAAATCATGCTAGCAACATGCTAGCAACATGCTAATCATGCTAAAAACATGCTAGCAACATGCTAATCATGCTAAAATCATGCTAGCAACATGCTAGCAACATGCTAATCACGCTAGCAACATGCTAGCAACATGCTAATCATGCTAAAATCATGCTAGCAACATGCTAATCACGCTAGCAACATGCTCACAACATGCTAATCATGCTAGCAACATGCTAATCATGCTAAAAAAATGCTAGCAACATGCTAATCACGCTAGCAACATGCTAGCAAAATGCTAATCATGCTAAATTCAGGCTAGCAACATGCTAGCAACATGCTAATCATGCTAGCAACTCCTAGCAACATGCTAATCATGCTAAATTCAGGCTAGCAACATGCTAGCAACATGCTAGCAACATGCTAATCATGATAGCAACATGCTAGCAACATGCTAATCATGCTAGCAACATGCTAGCAACATGCTAATCATGCTAGCAACATGCTAGCAACATGCTAATCACGCTAGCAGCATGCTAGCAACATGCTAATAATGCTAAAATCATGCTAGCAACATGCTAATCACGCTAGCAACATGCTAGCAACATGCTAATCATGCTAAAAACATGCTAGCAACATGATAATCACGCTAGCAACATGCTAGCAACATGCTAATCATGCTAAAATCATGCTAGCAACATGCTAGCAACATGCTAATCATGCTAGCAACATGCTAGCAACATGCTAATCACGCTAGCAACATGCTAGCAACATGCTAATCATGCTAAAATCATGCTAGCAACATGCTAATCACGTTAGCAACATGCTAGCAACATGCTAGCAACATGCTAATAATGCTAAAAACATGCTAGCAACATGCTAATAATGCTAAAAACATGCTAGCAACATGCTAATCACGCTAGCAACATGCTAGCAACATGCTAATCATGCTAAAATCATGCTAGCAACATGCTAATCATGCTAAAATCATGCTAGCAACATGCTAGCAACATGCTAGCAGCATGCTAATCATGCTAAAATCATGCTAGCAACATGCTAATCACGCTAGCAACATGCTAGCAACATGCTAATCATGCTAAAAACAAGCTAGCAACATGTTAATCACGTTAGCAACATGCTAGCAACATGCTAATCATGCTAAAATCATGCTAGCAATATGCTAATCACGCTAGCAACATGCTAGCAACATGCTAGCAACATGCTAATCATGCTAGCAACATGCTAGCAACATGCTAATCATGCTAAAATCCTGCTAGCAACATGCTAATCACGCTAGCAACATGCTAGCAACATGCTAATCACGCTAGCAACATGTTAGCAACATGCTAGCAACATGCTAATCATGCTAAAAACAAGCTAGCAACATGCTAATCACGCTAGCAACATGCTAGCAACATGCTAATCATGCTAAAATCATGCTAGCAACATGCTAATGACGCTAGCAACATGCTAGCAACATGTTAATCATGCTAGCAACATGCTAGCAACATGCTAATAATGCTAAAATCATGCTAGCAACATGCTAATCACGCTAGCAACATGCTAGCAAAATGCTAATCATGCTAGCAACATGCTAGCAACATTCTAATCACGCTAGCAACATGCTAGCAACTGGCTAGCAACATGCTAGCAAAATGCTAATCATGCTAGCAAAATGCTAGAAACATGCTAATCACGCTAGCAACATGCTAATAATGCTAAAATCATGCTAGCAACATGCTAATCAAGCTAGCAACATGCTAGCAAAATGCTAATCACGTTAGCAACATGTTAACAACATGTTAATCATGCTAGCAACATACTAGCAACATGCTAATCATGCTAGCAACATGCTAGCAACATGCTAATCATGCTAGCAACATGCTAATCATGTTAAAATCATGCCAGCGACATGCTAGTAACATGCTAGCAACATGCTAATCACGCTAGCAACATGCTAATCATGCTAAAATCATGCTAGCGACATGCATGCAGACATGCTAATCATGCTAACAACATGCTAGCAACATGCTAATCACGCTAGCAACATGCTAATCATGCTAAAATCATGCTAGCAACATGCTAATCATGCTAGTAACATGCTAATCATGCTAAAAACATGCTAGCAACATGCAAATCACGCTAGCAACATGCTAGCAACATGCTAATCATGCTAAAATCATGCTAGCAAACATGCTAATCACGCTAGCAACATGCTAGCAACATGCTAATCATGCTAGCAACATGCTAGCAACATGCTAATAATGCTAAAATCATGCTAACAACATGCTAATAATGCTAAAATCATGCTAACAACATGCTAATCACGCTAGCAACATGCTAGCAACATGCTAATCATGCTAAAATCATGCTAGCAACATGCTAGCAACAATCTAATCACGCTTGCAACATGCTAGCAACATGCTAATAATGCTAAAATAATGCTAGCAAACATGCTAATCACGCTAGCAACATGCTAATCATGCTAAAATAATGCTAGCAACATGCTAGCAACATGCTAATCATGCTATCAAAATGCTAATCATGCTAAAATAATGCTAGCAACATGCTAGCAACATGCTAATCATGCTAAAATCATGCTAGAAACATGCTAATCATGCTAGCTACATGATAGTAACATGCTAGCAACATGCTAGCAACATGCTAATCACGCTAGCAACATGCTAGCAACATGCTAATCACGCTAGCAACATGCTAGCAACATGCTAACAACATGCTAATTATGCTAGCAACATGCTAGCAACATGATAATCACACTAGCAACATGCTAGCAACATGCTAATCATGCTAACAACATGCTAATAATGCTAAAATCATGCTAGCAACATGTTAGCAACATGCTAATCAAGCTAGCAACATGCTAGCAAAATACTAATCACGCTATCAACATGCTAACAACATGTTAATCATGCTAGCAACATGCTAAAATCATGCCAGCAACATGCTAATCATGCTAGCAAAATGCTAGCAACATGCTAATCACTCTAGCAACATGCTAGCAACATGCTAATCACGCTAGCAACATGCTAGCAACATGCTAATCATGCTAAAATCATGGTAACAACATGCTAGCAACATGCTTATCATGTTAACAACATGTTAGCAACATGCTAATCATGCTACCAACATGTTAGCAACATGCTAATCATGCTAGCAACATGCTAATCATGTTAAAATAATGCCAGCGACATGCTAGCAACATGCTAGCAACATGCTAATCACGTTAGCAACATGCTAATCATGCTAAAATCATGCTAGTGACATGCTAGCAACATGCTAATCATGCTAGCAACATGCTAATCACGCTATCAACATGCTGGCAACATGCTAATCATGCTAAAATCATGCTAGCAACATGCTAATCACGCTAGTAACATGCTAGCAACATGCTAATCATGCTAAAATCATGCTAGCAACATGCTAGCAACATGTTAATAATGCTAGCAACATGCTAGCAACATGCTAATCATGCTAGCAACATGCTAATCACGCTAGCAACATGCTAGCAACATGCTAATCATGCTAAAATCATGCTAGCAACATGCTAATCACGTTAGCAACATGCTAGCAGCATGCTACTCATGCTAGCAACATGCTAGCAACATGCTAATCACGCTAGCAACATGCTAGCAACATGCTAATCACGCTAGCAACATGCTAGCAACATGATAATCACGCTAGCAACATGCTAGCAACATGATAATCACGCTAGCAACATGCTAGCAACATGATAATCATGCTAACAACATGCTAATCTCACTAAAATCATGTTAGCAACATGCTAGCCACATGCTAATCATGCTAGCAACATGTTAGAAACATGCTAATCACGCTAGCAACATGCTAGCAACATGCTAATAATGCTAAAATCATGCTAGCAACATGCTAGCAACATGCTAATCAAGCTAGAAACATGCTAGCAAAATGCTAATCACGCTAGCAACATGCTAACAACATGCTAATCATGCTAGCAACATGCTAGCAACATGCTAAAATCATGCTAGCAACATGCTAATCATGCTAGCAAAATGCTAGCAACATGCTAATCACGCTAGCAACATGCTAGCAACATGCTAATCATGCTAAAATCATGGTAACGGCACGCTAGCAACATGCTTATCATGCTAACAACATGCCAGCGACATGCTAGCAACATGCTAATCACGCTAGCAACATGCTAATCATGCTAAAATAATGCTAGCGACATGCTAGCAACATGCTAATCATGCTAACAACATGCTAATCATGCTAGCAAAATGTTAGCAACATGCATCTATCTACTGACTTTATCTATCTATCTATCTATATATCTATCTATAGATCTATTGACTCTTTCTATCTATCTATCTATCTATCTATCTATCTATCTATCTATATACTGACTCTATCTATCTATCTATCTATCTATCTATCTATCTATCTATCTATCTATCTATATACTGACTCTATCTATCTATCTATCTATCTATCTATCTATCTATCTATCTATCTATCTATCTATCTATCTATTGACTCTTTATATCTATCTATCTATTGATTCTATCTATCTATCTATCTATCTATCTATCTATCTATCTATCTATCTATATACTGACTATCTATCTATCTATCTATCTATCTATCTATCTATCTATCTATCTATCTATCTATCTATCTATCTATCTATATACTGACTCTATCTATCTATCTATCTATCTATCTAACTACCTATCTATCTACTGACTATCTATCTATCTACTGACTCTATCTATCTTTTTTATGTAAGCTTCGTACTTCAAACTGCTAGCTTTTAAAACTAAATAAAAGGTCAGACTTTCACAAGCCAACTTCAAAGTTTGTTCACAAACTTTTGTTTCTAGTTCTTAATATTATTATTATTCTTACGAGACTAAATTTCTGA